>JAOPHQ010004549.1:790000-847500 GCA_030340625.1 Merluccius polli
ACACGCCTTATGCACACAGACACGCATGCAATTACACACAATGACATACAATTATGCACTTAACTGGTGATTTGACACTCTTTCTGTGGTTCTCTTGCCCAGACGCTGCTTCCAGACGGCCCATTTCTATGTGGAGGACAGCAGCTCACCCAGAGTAGTGCCCAATGAGAGCATCCCTGTCATCCCCATCCCAGGTAAGCTCCACCAATTACTGGCTAGCTTACATCCCGCTTCCACCACCAGCCCACTTCCTGTTGCCCACGCAGAGAGAAACAGGGAAATCATCCTGTCAGGACGGTACAGGTGTTATACATCAGAATGCATCATGGGATTTTTTTGTTGGCGATACTGCGCCATATTGAGAGGAATCAAGCGAGTTGTAGTACTGTAAAATCCTAAATCAACGTAAATATACCATAACCTAGGATAATGAAACTGTTTTTTTGCCATGTCTCGCATGAGAAACACTGGCAGTTTCATTCACAACAATGTCTCCCCATAATGTCTCCCCATGATTAATGGCCAAACAATGACCAAAAAAGCATTACTAACTACATAATAATAATTAACATTCCAATGCTCCTATGCTTCCAAAATGGCGGCAGTCATTGCGATGTGCGTCGTGATGTACAAACCCTATACTTCTATTGTATGTACCGTATGCATCTTAGATCTCTTGGTTCCTGTTTGAGGACTTGGACATTCAACGCATGCATCACTTATTATAGGATGTGCGTATGAGGTTTAAGTGCTTGGTTTGCCTTTTGAAGTGATTATTCACACACTGACGTCACACACTGACATTTGAATCTCAGCTGGCAAGAGCTTTTTCAAAAAAAGACAAAGCATTGTACAAGAAAATGTAGCCTGACTTGATAATGTAGAGACAGTATGTTATAAAAAAAAAAACAATCTCGAGATCTCATGGTAAGTTGGGTAAATGAGAACAGTGCTTAACTTACTAATTTAAATATAGTTATGCAGACTGTGGTTGTTTTACACTCTGCCTGTACATAAATGTTTGCACCTTGGCCTGTTGATCTCCTCTAGCTTGGTTAAACGTTTCCTTCTTTGCTAGTTGGCTATTCTTACTGCAGGGGGTGTCAAGGTTCACAGGTCAGCCAACTTGTTGGGCTCTGGTTGCATTGTAAACATCTACCCAGGACAGTCATATGCACATGAAGCACACACACACACACACACACGCGCGCACACACACACACACACACACACACACACACACACACACACACACACACACACACACACACACACACACACACACACACACACACAGGCAGGCAGGCTCTGGGCAGGCTTATACTGTTGCTGCTGCCTGGGCTTAGCGGCGCCGCCCAAGACGATTGTGATTAGTTAAGGAAATACAAACAAGACAGAGTGTTTTTTTCCCCTATACCAGAATGATAGTGAGTAGAGCCAGACTTTTCTCCGGCACTGGCACAGCGCTAAAACAAAGTGTGGAGATAGGTCTGGCTATGTGAGACTACCTGTTGTCTGGAAAAAAGACATTTGTCACATCTTTCTTCCACCAAAAATGGTTTGGGAATATGTATGGCAATTTATATTCCTGGTAATTTGCCCTATGTTGACGAACAGGGCATTTTGTCATGTTGTTTTTCCTATAAATGAGCCAGTGGATGTGGTGTTTGGCCGGTAATGTTCGTCAGGAAGCAGCTGCAATACTATAATATATAACAATATCTGTGTGATGTAAATGTTACCATGTTTAGCAATAGATCATGCACAGATTCAAGAATATTGCTGTTCATTACTTTGCAGCCATGAAAACGGTATTAAAGCAATGTCACATATCTTTATACCTAACTATACTTATATCAAGTCTTCTATCATGAGGTGGATATCATGCCCAACAGTGCATTGGGTTTGGGCCCTATTGAAGCATACGACCATATGGTCTTTTGCTGGTTTAATTGTCTCAATAAGCCCAGACCAAGAGCCCAATATATCCCATAATCCTCTTTGAGACCTTCTGCTGGATTTAAAACCCAAATGCCGACGTTACTGTAATACTCCAGTGACTAGGGACTCACACACACACACACACACACACACACACACACACACACAAACACCAATACGTTCATTAGTTTGTCTCGTTGTGCGTTTTCATATCTCAAACTTAAACCATTTTCACCCCAATTAAGAGTGGATTGGCTTGCCACAGAGCTAAGTGACACTTGCACACACTTTGACTTCCCATCGCCGGCCCCTGCATGCTTCCTGCAGCATGTGTCGACACTCAGATGATTTTCTCCATTGTGAGGTTATTTTGTCACATTTGTGAGCGTAAATATGTATTTTTAAAAAGCAGCCTGAGTGAAAAAGCAAGTGTGGGGTTGGAGCATGTGCTCCAACCCTCCGACTGTCTGTTCTGCGTTCAGCCCTTACAGTAATATTTGATGGGAACGAGAACTAAGCATCTTTCCGCAGCATAAAGTGTTCACATCCTTTTTGTCCTCCGCTGAATGGGGTCTAATCATCTGGGCAAAGTAATGTCTGTTTTAGCTGTTAGCTCAATGTGTGTGTGTGTGTGTGTGTGTGTGTGTGTGTGTGTGTGTGTGTGTGTAAATGAGTGTGTGTCTGCCCTCTCGCTGGGTAAATGAAACGTCCCCTGCTGTGGTGACTTGTCCTCTGAAAGAACATTGCGCCGCTCCCACCGTGGTCATTACAGAACAAATTCCAAAGATGAACACAGTTTCCCTACCTCATTATATTCAATTTAGTGCCACTTATGTTCGACTGAGCTTCCAATCACTCTGTTATTATCATTATTATTATTGTCATTGTTATTATTATTATTATTACTGCTGTTATTGTCGTTTGCCGTGTATGCCGGCACTGTTTCCCAGAGAACTGTTACAAGCACAGACACAATTTCAATCCTTTGCCATGAAAACATTGCTATCTTTTGCAATAGATGACTTAGAAATGATGCATACATATATTCAGGCCTATCCACTCAAGTGGTTGCCTTGCTCAATGGCATGTTGCCATTTGGCTAAGGCCTGCCTAACTCTAGTCTCCACTTCACAGACGACATGGACGCCATTCCAGTCAAGCACTTCATGAAACATGTCTCAGAACTCTACTCCAATAATCAGCATGGCTTCTCTGATGATTTTGAGGTAAGTCATTGTTTTGGTGGCAGTAGCAATGTGTCAAGTGCCTCCAAAGTCAAGTGTGGGAACGAAGGTGTTCTCCTGCTGTGGGGAACTACTGGGTTTTGGCTGCCAATACAAGCATAGGGTCCTACCAAAGCTCACGCTGTGATCACATTCTATGTGTCAACAGAGTCTTCAGTTTACACCATGTTATAGTATATATATATATATATATATATATATATATATATATATATATATATATATATATATATATATATATATATAATGCTTAAAAGTATGCTTATCAAAATATGCCACGTTGGCCGTATCATTTTAGCTTATCATGTTGCTGTAGGATTTATTTCCATACAAAAATGAAAATCAATTTTGAAATGATATTTTTAGATTTTCATATCTCAAATTGTGTACATTATCAGATGAACATTACATTTATTTATATTTAAATGTTTATTGCCATAGACATTTGTTGGCAAAATAAATATTTAAGAGGGCTATTGTATTGATTTTCAGGATGTGGTTTTGAATTTGTACAGGTCATGTTTAACCACGTTCCTCAATAGTCATGGCAGATGTTATTCAGGAGCTCAGTTACCCGCTGTTCACACTGTGAACACACACACACACACACACACACACACACACACACACACACACACACACACACACACACACACACACAATTACTTATCAGATGGCAAGGGCTGGGTTACTGATAGTAGCTGTTTGAGCAAATAAAAGAATGTGCCAGAGCAGGATTAACATTTGAATACCTCACAGAAAATGTATTATAAGAACCACTATAGATTGAACTGCTATAGATTCATTTCACTATATTTTATTTTACTAAATGTGCCAATCTTTAAGGTTGCATGCTTAGCATGATATGGTTTGTTTTTTTTAATTAAAATTCTGTATGGAAAAACACTGATCATTTTTATATATATAAAAGGTCGCTTTCAATGAACACTAACACCCTGTTTACACACTTATCATCTCCCCACTAACCACACCCCCAAAACAGAGATCTGAACTACTTAGCAGGTGGAATTTTCCAGGCTTATTATACTAGAGTTTGTACATATTAGCTTGGGCTGTGCTCCAAGCTGTGTGTTTGCTGTGGATTGCCAGTTCTTTTATGTTGTAATATTATAATAAGGGATGATTGTGGTGAACCTGTGAACATTGAAGCAGCTTTACATACCACATCACTTTATTCTATATCACATCATTTTAGATCCAGGCCACCTGTGTACATTATTTGTATTTATAATCAGGATTTTTACTCATGTCCTTTTATTAAGATGAACTTTAATCACTTTGCACTTTTGAGATCTCAGACAGGAAATTAGGAAATGCTCTTAAAAAAGCATATGCCTGCTCATCGCTATCGCATTGGGTAAAAAAGATAAAGAACACAGCTGCAATTTGATTTAGATCTCAGTACTCAAAGCCTTGCACTTGGTACTCTGTGTAGTACAAGTACCAGTCCTGCAGTTAGCCTCTCTTTCCCTGTACTTTATGGCAGCCTTCGTTCGCAGCCTTTTTGTATATCGTAGAGCCTTGATCAGTCCACCCCTATTGAGGTGTGACTGAATGCTGTGGCCAAAACACAAGGGGACTGACAGACCATTCAAGGAAGAAATGCACCCATTCTCCACCGCCTATATGACCAGCCCCAGCTTACTGAATGCATCTTACCAACCCCCCCCCCCCCCCCCCCCCCTTTTTTTGTGCATGTAGAGCAATTTGGCTCGATGGTCTCCCAGAAGAGCCTTCCAGATTGAGGGGGGGGGGGGGGGGGGGGTATCCTCCCACCACACAGCAGCCATGCCAGTCATTCCTGACCCTGACAATGCATTGTCCCTGCAGGACCTCACTGGATATCTGGTTTATAAAGACTCCCTCTGCCTGGATGAGGGCAGGCTGAGCTAATGGTCTGGGAACGTTGCAATGCTACATGCACTAGTGCATGGTTAGTGGCAGCTCATGTCAGGATGTGCAGATTGTGTAGTGCAGTGTGCCTTTGCATATAGTCTTTAATTTACAGATGAAGGCACACAATTTTTTTATTGATTATGTGTGTGTGTGTGTGTGTGTGTGTATGTGTGTTTCCATGTCCTGTATGAGCACATTGCATTCTGCTTACTCGGGACATCATGTGCCGAGTATCCCATCTTACTGGTTACCTGACCCACCCCATCCCACTACCAAATATCCCCCCCCCCCCCACAATAAGCCTCCCCCTTCCCTTCCCTTCCTAAGTGAGTGTGATGTGTAGGCATGTTGTGTTAGGCTACCGTCCTGCTCTAGGCTTTCCCTGCTCTACATGCTACACCCCTGGGAAACCAAAGGAGCCCCAGTACCACACAGCTGTTTGGGTCTGTTGTAGAGAGAGAGAGAGAGAAACAGAGAGAGAGAGAGAGAGAGAGAGAGTCAGACAGCTTCAGCTGCCACCGACCAGTAATATCACTGAAGTGGATCTGAGGTGGCTCAGCCCACCACCTCACCTTGTTCATCTTGGTGATGTGTAGGGTGAAGCGAGAGAGATGGGGGAGAAAGAGAGAGGGGAGGGAGGGAGAGTGGAGGGTGAGAAAGAGAGTGGAGGGTGAGAGAGAGAGAGGGAGGAAGAGAGAGAGAGAGGGGAGGGAGGGAGAGTGAGAGTGCAAGGTGAGAGAGAGGGAGGGAGAGGGGGGACAGGATGAAGGGCAAGGGAGCAATGGAAGGATCTGGAGTAACTTGAAAAACACCATAGCTGCTCCTCCATGGGAGCAGGTTTTGCTGGGGTGAAGTGGACCATTGCACTCAGGGTACAGGTGGAGCCAGCTGGCTGCAGCCTGTCTGGACTGTTTTGCCAGTTAGCTTTCAGCAATCAGTGTTTCATTACATCCACAAGCCAAAATACATTTTTCTTGGTTGGTAATAATGGCTGACACAGACAAACAAATCATGAGCACAAGTACGGTAGCCGCAAATAAATAGGAAATTAATCTTAGAGATAATTAACCAGCTATTCTGACAATGACATATGGTGTGTGTGTGTGTGTGTGTGTGTGTGTGTGTGTGTGTGTGTGTGTGTGTGTGTGTGTGTGTGTGTGTGTGTGTGTGTGTGTGCGCGTGCGTTGTGTGGGTGTGTCTGTGTTGTGCGTGCATGTGCTGTGTGTCTGTGTCTTTGTGTTATCAGTTTCCTACAGTGCCTGCACAGCTTGGCAACTTCTATGAAATATTAAAATTCTACCACCAAAATGACAAGCCTGATTTCAACACTCAGTCATTATCATTCAGTTCTTACATTTGTTTCGTTTATTTAGTTACTTTGATTAATTTAGTTCATTTTGTTGCCATTTGAAGTTGGCATGCACTCTCACTCACTCACTCACTCACTCACACACACACACACACACACACACACACACACACACACACACACACACACACACACACACACACACACACACAAACACACACAATATTACACTCTAAGTAAGTATCATATTCTGACGTTCAATGGAACTTGATCAAATGTGATGTACAATGTGACTTGATTCAATGTGAGCCTTTTTCTCTCAGGAAGTACAGCGATGCACTGCAGACATGAAGATGACGTCAGAGCGCTCCAACCACCCGGACAACAAGCACAAGAACCGATACATCAACATTGTGGCATGTGAGTTCATCATCACACATACCATACAACAGCCCTTCCTCACCATCTCTTCCTCGCTCAAGGGCACACTCAGATGAGCTGACTATCGTACTCTACTCACGTGCACTATGGATCAAGTCAAACGGATCCATTTGTTTTAACCTATTAAAAGGAGACAACATCCCATATTTTGTTGGGACCATTAGATAAGAAACAGCAGCTATCTTGTTTTTCCCACATAGGTTGATATATTGTAACCTTCAGATTGCAGACTAAAGTATAAATGATGACAGTCATGAACTCTGCTTTAAGCACCATTTGACCTTATCTTTAATGTTATCTGTTTTAAAACATAGAGTTTAAAATGTGCTACACCTGCACACAAGCACTAGCAAGCACACGGTTGGTTATTTTGGGTCCAGTTTGACCGGCTAAATGTTGGCTAGATGGCTAGCACAGCAGTGGTAAACACATGTGGTAGTAATAGAAGATTAGAATATGTAGAGTCAAAGAAATAATTCAAATACTTTGACCTTTTCTCCCTGCTGCCTCCAGATGACCACAGCCGCGTGAAGCTGCGGCCGCTGGCTGGCAAGGACTCCAAACACACTGATTACATCAACGCAAACTACGTGGATGTGAGGGACCATCTGTTCATGTGCCACCCCCCCTGTGTGTGTGTATGTGTGTTTGTATTGATGTATAATAGAGTTGGTCATAACTAGATTTCTGGCTTGGTCTCTCTCTCTCTCTCTCTCTCTCTCTCTCTCTCTCTCTCTCTCTCTCTCTCTCTCTCTCTCTCTCTCTCTCTCACTGTTAGGGGTACAATAAGCCCAAAGCTTATATTGCTGCCCAGGGTCCCCTTAAGTCCACCTTTGAGGACTTCTGGCGTATGGTGTGGGAGCAAAACACCGGCATCATCGTCATGATCACTAACTTAGTGGAGAAAGGCAGAGTATGTACACACACACACACACACACACACACACACACAAAATAAACACCCAGGGACAGCCAGCCCTATCAAGTCACACACTGTGTAAACATCTGCTCTGTTTATGTGTCTAATGTGTGTGTGTGCCTATGTGCGCTACAGAGGAAGTGTGATCAGTACTGGCCGGTGGAGAACAGCGAGGAGTACGGCAACATGGTGGTGACGCTGAAGAGCAGCAGAGTCCACGCCTGCTACACTGTCCGCCGCTTCACCCTGCGCAACACCAAGATGAACAAGGTGAGGCGGTGGGCTGAGCCTCCTTAGATCCTCTGGTGATATTACTGGTCGGTGGCAGCTGTCTGACTCTCTCTCTGTCTCTCTCTCTGTCTCTCTCTCTCTCTCTCTCTCTCTCTCTCTCTCTCCATTATTTCCTCCAGGGCGTGAAGGGCAATCCAAAGGGGCGGGCCCAGTTTGAGCGGACAGTGGTCCAGTACCATTACACCCAGTGGCCAGACATGGGCGTTCCAGAGTACACCCTGCCAGTCCTCACGTTTGTCCGCAGGTCCTCTACTGACCAGACGCCCGACATGGGCCCCATGCTGGTGCACTGCAGGTAAACACTGGTCCCTTAGCCTGAAAGGCCAAAATCCCAACCAAACCACTTGGTTCAGTGGTTTGCATTAGATGGCTCCCTCTCCATGTTAAACCGATGCTGTAGACCCTTTCCACAGAGGTGTCATCGTAGGTCAAACACAAGTGTCGCTCACAACACTTATTATGGGTCTGCTCCTTTTATGTAGCGGAGATTAGACACTAGACTAGTGGAGCACACATTCGTGCATTTCCATTCCATTCATCTGTTTTTATGCGCATTTTCAATTTGTACCTGAGTGGAAATGCTGACAATTCCAAAGAAATCTTTTTATGCTTTAGGTAGGTTAGGAATGGTGATGAGGTACAGAAATCACGTGACTTAAATGTTAAGTCAGGGCTGTTACCAGAACTGTTCTGAGAGCACATAGCTGAAATATTAGTTGTTCCTATTTCCATCGTCCAGTATGCTCTCCATTGCCAAACTTTAATTTCCTTCGTTTAAGTTTTGACTGACGTCCTTTTAATGACGTCATCTCGTTGCGCCCATATCTTCTGCAGTGGTACAATGGCACCTGGAGAAATAGCGCCACCTACTGCTTATCTCGATGAACCAATTAATAATATTCGCATAACAGTAGTGGATGGAAACTTGCATAAATTAGCATTTTCTTTTGCAGGTTTTCTGAAAATTCTGTTAAAATTTGGATGGACATGTGACCATTGGATCATGTGCCTCGTACATAGAGGTAGCGACACCTGTGTTGGTCCTAAAATGACACCTCTGAGAAACGGGTCTATTGCATGCATAACCTGCTATTGGCGGATATGGTTACCCCAGGTTACCTGCTGATTTCGCATTCATGACACAGACCTGTTCTTCACCAATTGCAAGCGAATTGAAGGGGTGTTTACAGGGCCAGCAGCCCTGCAGCACCAGATTGAGGCTAGAACACTTTAGTGAGGGGGCTGCAACCTGAAGGTTAAGGTATCAACCATGGGAAACTATGCTATAAAACATGGATTGCTGCTGTTTCTCATCTAATGGTCCGAAATGTGGGATGTTGATCCATTTGAGTTACGTTGATCCAGAGCACAAGTTTCCTTGGTAACATGAGTATTAAGATCAGTGGACAGGTACCAAGAGGATTGGCCCTGTGATCTAAGCTGTGTTCAAGCTTTGATGAGAGCTATGTTTTATTTATGAGCGTAGAGTGAAACTATGTTGAAGGATATTGTTGGCATGTGAGGGAGACCCACGCTAGACAGAACGAGCACCACACAAAAAAACATTTCACATCAAAACAAATAGGGTGTGGCAGCTTGTACAAATACCATCTCTCTGTACTTAAACCTGCACTATGTATGTTTCCTCATTTGCTGCTAATGGCTTGAGTTGTAGCTACAGCTATAGCTATACAATTTCCAGACGACAATTCATCTGAGATTTTCCCAAGGTGGGGAGGGGGGCAAAAGTGTTTTATTCATGAGAACATTTTTAGTTCAGGTATTTTTTTAAGGAGAAATTAGCTGCAGTAGAAAAGTTACAGTTTTAAAGAAGAGACTTGAATGATCTAAATGTGCTAAAAAATAATGTAGGTGTTAAAATGGAAAATAAACAGCAGCTGGCAGAATAGGATGACACTACACAGCTGGCTAAAATATAACGGTGAAAACAACTCAATGGATTCACCGGCGGTTGTAGCAGCAGCACCGAATGTAACATCTGTGTTGTGGTTGCGTTCCAGTGCCGGCGTGGGGCGGACAGGGACCTACATCGTCATCGACAGCATGCTGCGGCAGATCAAAGACAAGAGCTCGGTCAATGCTCTGGCCTTCCTCAAGCACATCCGCACACAGCGCAACTACCTGGTACAGACTGAGGTAGCGGCTCACCACGTCGGTCTGTGTGGGATGGGTGTAGGCGTGTGTGTGTGTGTGTGTGTGCGCCTGTGTGTGTGTGGGGTGCATGAGAAATTTAATTAGTGAATTCCACCTCGACCACATTACAACATGTGGTGATTCATTGCTCAATTTTTCAAAGGTCTAAATTGAATCTTTGTATTCACATAGACAAAACTAATAATGACTTATCCCACCGGGTTTCACTTCCATGTAGTAAATAATTTTACCGGGGACAGGCCTGGCACTTTTTTTTCGTTTTATTTTGTTACAAAGCTCATTTTTTGTGTATTGCGGACAAGCAGGAGTGTGTGTTTATCTCCGTGGGTCTGACACAGCGTGTCATGTGGAAATAGAATACCATTCTCCAGGAGTCCCATCCTGGTGGCGCCATGCGTACAGCTTATCTCTGTTCTGCAGCTTTAGCTTTCTGTTTAGTTCTGTTTTCAAAGGGAAAAGTAACTCATGAAGTGATTCAGCATGTCCTGCTGATTGCTGGCATTAGTCTTATCTTGCCTCAGCTTTACATCTCACAACACCTGAAGAATGTGTGTGATGTGTAAATATTGTTTGTTTGTAGGTATTTGGCCCATGCCTGTATAGTGTGCGTGTGCTTGTGAGCACATGCGTGTGTGTGTGTATGTGTGTGTCTGCATGCATGAGCACGTGTGTGTCTGTGTATATGTGTGTGTGTGTTTGTGTGCGTGTGTGCATGTGTGTGTGTGCCCACATATATGTGTGTGTGTGTTTGTCTTGGTTCACATCTCAACCTGGTGCGTGGGGTCTTCCAGGAGCAGTACATCTTCATCCACGATGCGCTGATGGAGGCCATCCAGGGGAAGGATACTGAGGTGTGTGGAGGACTGCTGCACAGCTACGTCAACAGCATCCTGACCCCCGCTCACAGGGGGCGCACACGCCTCGACAAGCAGTTCAAGGTGAGGAACCCCATTATCATCAGCCCATCTATTGCATAGACTCAGGATTTAGCTCATCCTCCAGCCAGAGTTCACCTTCACCTTAACTTGATCTCCAAACACAAATTATGGATTTGGAAAACTGAGCGTAAAGTGATGCCGAGACGGCCAGCTCAACATCTCGATGAGATTAGGATTGGTATATTGATTGATGTATTTTGTGTTCGTTAGATATGTTGCACTTTCTTGCTTGCATCAAATATTTCAAATGTAGATGGCAAACAGCACACAATGCCATTTGGAAGGACATGTTGAGCTTCAAAGAGCACGTGTGGTTGTGACTATGAAGAGGTTAATTGTGAATATCATTTCTTGACGGGCACTAAAACAGGTTTTTAGAAGGCTCAACACAATTCCTGCAGCCAATATCCAACTGTTATCTTGCTTCTAGCAACATTGCTACAGCTAAAGGAACAACAAGGGGGCAGTGGCTGGCCAGCGTTCTCACCATAAATCAATTTTAGGTGTCGAGGGAAGAGAAAATGACAATAAGTGCAAGGTCAAGATACATTATCAGATGACTAGTTAGAATAATTCAGGCATTAACAATATCGCTTGGGGAAAGAGCAGAAGATGCATAAAATGTGTGGATGTGTGATCTTAAATAGGAAGTCAACAATGCAAGTCTGAAAGAATTGGTTTCATCAAGTAGTAAGGAACCTAATTTGTGCTGGATTATTCTCTCTCTCTCTGTCTCTCTCTCTCTCTCTCTCTCTCTCTCTCTCTCTCTCTCTCTCTCTCTCTCTCTCTCTCTCTCTCTCTCTCTCTCTCTCTCTCTCTCTCTTTCCATTTAATGCTGTGGGAACCCTTCAAGCTGCCTTGTTCAATCTATCTTGGAAAGCAACCAAGATCCACATTGGGATTTGCAGTGCCACGACATGAATAGAAAGTAGAACTCTCTCTCTCTCTCTCTCTCTCTCTCTCTCTCTCTCTTTCTCTCTCTCTCGTGCAAAGTGGTGGAGCGTGCAAAGTGGTGTGTAGGCTCCAAAAATTGCTGCCATTATTTAATTACAAACTGTGCTTGATTGGGTCCAATGTTTGCGCCTGGATTGGGGCAAAGCACCAAAACAAACACAGGACTGGACTTGAACAGAGGACATTTCAGTGTAATCATTGTAGTCCTCAGATTATATCTATCTATCTATGTATTTTTCTCTCTTTCCAGTCAACAATCGCACACCTCTCCCCCTCCAGTCAACAATCGCGTATATATATATATATATATATATATATATATATATATATATATATATGTGTGTGTCACATACATATGTGGGTGAGGAGGTTGTGTCTTAAATGTGCTCACATTCAATTGAAATGTTTAACTTGTATTACCTTACCTGCTCTCTGTCTCTCTGTGTCTCTGTTGTTTTAATAGTTGGTAACACAGTGTAATGCCAGATTTGTGGAATGTTTCAATGCTCAGAAAGACTGCAACAAAGAAAAAAATCGAAATTCTTCGGTTGTGCCGTGTGAGTGTTATTTTTTTAACAACTTGAATTCAACATGTAGTTGCTTTATTCAAACACCACTGGAATAAATAATGGATCAAAATATCAACCACTATAATACATAATGGATTAAGATATCAACAACAAAAACAGGGGTGAATTATAATTTCACCTACCCAGTTAAAGAAAAAAACACCACGTTTGGATTTATGAAATAATGAGTTTTAAACACTTTTTGACAGTTTGACATTTCAAATGTGATCCACCCCTTCATCTGTGGTTGTTACCTAACACATAGTCACTGGCTACTGTTCTTTGAAATAACCAGGGGAACAGAGTACTAACAGACCTCTGTGTGGAGTGCCTTTGATCAATAACTCTCTCGCTCTCTCTCTCTCTCTCTCCCGCTCTCCCTCTCTCTCTCGGCTGGGCAGCTGAAAGAGCCAGGGTGGGACTGGTACCTTTGCCCGGTATAAAAGGCAGCGATTACATCAATGCGTCTTACATCATGGTGAGCACAGCTCAGCCCCCTGTCTGTCAATCATTCACCCATCAGTCATCTGTCTCAGGGTTCACTTAGGGCAAACACCACACTCACTGGACATCAACAGCAGTGTATCCACACTTCCACTTAGCATTTACCTTGTTGTCCACTTGTGTTTTCTTCTACATTAGTTCCGATTGTCACTATAAAACAGTAATCTGAATAGAAAATGATAATCATTTAAAGGTCATTGCTGATGATTTCTGAGTTGTGTTTAAAAAAGATAAAGACGGAGGTTAGATAAGGCTCCAGGCACATTCAATAAATTACAAATGGAGAATGTATCATAACTAAAACACGATAAGTAAATTAGCAAAAAAATATATATTTAGGTCAATTCTGCAGCTACTGTTATTGATATTACTACAGATAATCAGCTCATACAATAATATAATAATATTTATGTATACATATACAAAATACATGTAACAATATTTCTGCCTCTGATGTTGCTCATGGACAGGGTTACTACCGGAGCAATGAGTTTATCATTACCCAGCATCCTTTGCCGCACACCACCAAAGACTTCTGGAGAATGATTTGGGACCACAATGCACAGATCATTGTCATGTTACCGGCAAATAATGGACTGGTGGGTAACTCACACATGCAGGCACACACACACACACACACACACACACACACACACACACACACACACACACACACACACGTTCACCTGTGTGTTGTGGGTTCCTCCTGCAGGCGGAGGATGAGTTTGTGTACTGGCCCAGTAGAGAGCAGCCCATGAACTGTGAGGCGTTCACTGTCACCCTGATCAGTAAAGACCGCCTGTGTCTGTCCAGCGAGGAGCAGATCAGCATCCATGACTTCATCCTGGAGGCCACGCAGGTCTGGATAGCCTCTACGTCTTTGCCAATGTGTCTGTTCTTGTCTTTCTGTTACTGTGTCTGGTTCACTGGAAGATTCCCTGGAAGTGAGAAGCCCTACCATGTTTATGTTTTTCTGCTAAACCATGACTAACCTGTCCAGTTCCTCATTCATGGAGGTTGTGCTTCTTAGTTGACAACTCTTGACAGTGGCCTTGAACATGAATGAATATCCAGAGGCAGAGTAAATCATGAGACAAACTGTCTTCCCACTGCAAAAAGACCCCAACACGTTGTGTGTGTATGTGTGTGTGCACGCTTTACCTGCAGGACGACTATGTGTTGGAGGTGCGTCACTTCCAGTGCCCCAAGTGGCCCCCCCCGGGCGCGCCCCTCAGCAGTACCTTTGAGCTCATCAACGTCATCAAGGAGGAGGCGGCCACTAGAGACGGACCCACCATTGTCCATGACGAGTCAGTGTCCACCTCACTCCCACACCTTCTCCCTCTCACTTCTCGCAGTTCATGATTCTGAATCACTGTTCACTTGCTCTTCACGTTTCTGCATGTCAGTAGAACCTAGGGAAACCACTTAATAAACACATTGCAAACGCAAAACTAAATCACCTACCTACTGCGAACTGTAATTGTTTATTAGTGAATCATTTTACATATATATATTTTTTCATTATTTATTCTCTTTATGAATCTATTTTGATAAATCATTGTATTAGTTATTTATTTATCTGTTCTATATGTGACTGGTGTCAACAAGCTGATGAGTGTATCTCATAGAAAATACTAAAGGCATTCTAGAAGCAATAGTCTTATACATCTAGATTACATGAGCATTTAGGTGCCTTCTTGAGCCCCAGTATGCAGCAGTTTCCCCACCGGTAACCTCCAGAAAAGGTTGCCCTATTAGTGATAATGAAGATTGTCTAAAGTATTGACACACATTAGAGTTGTTGAACAACCTCCCGATCCACTGGTTCCCTCCATGTTTATTCATTAGAATTATGAAGATCAGCTTTAAGGGAAACTAATTGAGCTTTTCATGTCATGGCCGTGGCCTCGTCGGCCTGCGTCGAGGAGTCTGTCAGTCAAACATCTGCAGTAATTGTCTCCACACTTATTATTCACAGAGGTGCGGTCGTTAGCCAAGGCACCTTTGTGGCTCTTGACAGTGCCCTTAAGAGAATAGGTGACATGCTAGACTTCTAAAAGCGTGCGCGCTCTCCAAAGGCCTTGGGGCAAACCACGGCAATTCACCTGTAGAGCGTAGTCATAGCCTTGCTATGGGCTCTGTGTCTCTCCCTTGCCAAACCCAGTTTGTGGAAACATTGAGAGAGTAATCCTGAAATGCCTCTTACCTCCCAATGGCTATTTATTCTGAAACCATTGGTTTGGATAAACACCAAGTGATCAATTAACAGATGGCAGCAATTGTCACTTTCCTACTGTGGTAGACATTGCCAGGGTCGTAGCATGTTGTTGATGTGTGTTTCAAGCAGTGTGTTTTGAGCAAGGTCTCGCTGTGCAGGGAGTGGATGGAAAGAGAAAAAGCCTGGGGGTCATTTTGTAAATACTAATATTTAAGCAGTCCATCTGATGTGTGTCTCTCTTAGAGCTTAGCTTCTTCTTCAAACATTATGCTGAAAGATTTTAGTATAGGATTTAGTAAAAATGTGAGTACAGAAGCAACACACACACACATACAGACAGTCATGGTAAAATGGATTGATTCGTTTGGTAACCATAAGTGCACCACAAATCCTGATTCGGCTATGGACCACATAATAACCAGCATGAATAATAACCAGGTATGCAACACATCATGTGGTGGTGGTTGTAATCCTGTGTGGTTGCTTTTCAACCTACAACCCATTGGAGTCAACATGAGCCTAAGCCCTGGTGCCTCTGTGTGTGTGCCAGGTTGGGGGCCGTGTCGGCGGGCATGCTGTGTGCCCTCACCACTCTCTCACAGCAGCTGGAGAGCGAAAGTGCCGTGGACGTCTACCAGGTGGCCAAGATGATCAACCTCATGCGGCCCGGGGTCTTCACAGACATCGTAAGGCAGCAGTAGTACAGCAGGATATACATCCTTTTCATTCAATACCATTTGGAAGAATTAGATTGAAGAGATTGTGATTGTTAACATCAAACTATCACATTTGTTTTTCATTTTGATTGTGCTGTTAATTTATTCTTGAGTCTTGCTAAGTCATCATACTGCATACCGACTGTCGGATGAGTGGCTGATACTCAGGGTACTTAAGAGCCAGGATTTGTCAGCCTGCTTTTTGCCATCAGTAATTAATTTGCATAAGGGATTCAACTGTGTGTGTGTGTGTGTGTGTGTGTGTGTGTGTGTGTGTGTGTGTGTGTGTGTGTGTGTGTGTATGTGTGTGTGCATGTGCGTTTGCGTGTGCATGTCTGTGAGATATGACGTCCTTAAACAGAGGTTATTAATGAAGGTGGGCACACAATAAGTGTTCCTGGGTGTGTGTCTACATATACATTTGGTTTTTGGAAATAGTAAATAGTTTTACCGTATCTACATCCACAAAGTGATTACATTCAAGAGGTTTGAATGATTACTCTCTGTATTTCTACTCCACCCATAGGCCCAGTATCAGTTCCTGTATACCGCCCTGCTGAGCCTGGTCAGCAACCAGGAGAACGGTGCCAGTGCAGGCCTTCTGACCTGGGACATGAACGGAACCATGACCTCCATGTCGGACCAGTCCGACCAGGCAGAGAGCTTGGAGTCACTGGTCTGAGAGACACACATCGTGAACTACAGGGTCAGGAGCCATGGGGTCGTTTCCCCAAGGTCCCCACGCAAACCCCCCCCCCCCCCCCCCCCCCCACCACGATCCCCCAATGCTGACGACGGGAGGCGCATAGCTTTCTATAATGTCAAAAGGGACTATTGTGGACACAAGACTTTTTGAGGCCTTTTTTGCCAGACTCTTGGTTAATAATGGATAACCTGATTACTTTTTTACACTGATGAAAAGTTTTTGATATTTATTTTTTTTTCTCTCGCCATTTTATGTCTTAACGTTCTACTGAAAGGGGTTTGCACCTGCAATTTTTTTTTTCCACAGTGGCGACCGCGACGAGAAACACTTCCTGTCTGTTCTTGTTTGCACTATATAACGTCAGTGTTACTGCCTATACTAAAAAGCTGACCTACTTGGCTTTTCTTCTTCTTTGATTTTATTTTTTTTTTACATTCCATGGCTATTGCCCTAAACCAACGGCTTCTGTGAAGAACATTGTTTTGTCTGCCCCCTACTGGTTGGTTTGCATAAAGTGACATTGAAGAAAGGCAAGAACTGCTCACTGGCCTCAGCCACTTCTGTGCTGTTATTTTTCCACTCAGCTTTAGACAACTCCACTCTGCTGATGTTATTCATATACCACTTATTTATCCGACGATTTGAGATCTTGAGCTTGCTTATTTCTGTTCCATTTTTTAATTTCTTATTTTCACTATCCCAATGCCCACCATTCACACCCATGTCAGAATACCTAAAGTGGTGAAACTGCAACTGTGAACTTTTATGCTTTGTTTGTATGATTCTTATTATGCGTTTTAATATATGGAAATACTGTATGTATACATATATAAATATACTCTTATCATAATAACTTGTGATTTTTTTTACATTTCTTTTGTGGCCTCCTTCCTTGGGCCAGTAAATCTTTTTTTTTGTTTTGTTTTTAGAACACAAGATGGCATCCGATAGTTTGGCACTTCGCTAGCTAAGACGTGTCCGTTCACACCTGGCTCTTGCATTGGGCTCTGTGGCCCCTTGCCCTTGTATTTTATGCTGCTAGGCCATCCAAACTCACAGACTCCTCACCTCCAGGCCCACTGCTACAGAGACCCTGCAGCGACGTCATCCGTCAATGAACAAAAAACACAGAAGAAAAATTGATGAGCGATCTGACCCGACACCTCGCTTCATTGTTGTTGTTCTTCTTCTTTGAGAAAATTAAAAAAGTGTTGAGAGTTGGAACGTGAGCAATGGAGTCATTTCCTCCGTTCTTACTCTGAGGCCTTTTGTACATAGCTTCTGTTCCCTTTTGCTGATTTATCCAAGTGTTCATTCTCTCTCTTCTCTCTGTCTCTGTGTGTGTGTGTGTGTGTGTGTGTCTCTCTCTCTCTCTCTCTCCCGCTCTCTCTCTCTCTCTCTCTCTCTCTCTCTCTCTCTCTCTCTCTCTCTCTCTCTCTCTCCCTCTCTCTCTCCAGAGATGATTTGAAAATGCTTTTTTTTCCCAAGTGAAAGGCCAATTTATATTTTTATAACGTTGATGTTGTGCTACCATAACTATGAAGACAACACACACACGCACATACACACTCATGCACATTCCCTCAGTTATATTCTATTATATGTTTGGACACATTTTATTCTCTCCCTTTGGTTGGACAGTTTTTGTTTGCTCTGACTGATGACATGAAATAAACACTTGAAATATGAAGGACTTTACAGCACAATGGACACACCCACAGTCAAATGTCTTCTCACCTATTATTTACGTTAAGGGAAAATACTGTTTAAGTTTTCAACTTTTACCAAAGACTCAAATCATCACCATGTAAACAAACAAAAGACATACACTGACGCCCTTCTGTTCTTGCTACACAAAACCATGTTTTGCACAAATATTGCTTTGAGTACGAGCATTATTTTGTCAGTGAGTGGTAGAGATGGTGGTGACTTGATGCAAGTTTCTGGTACAATTAAATATCGTCATTATGTCAATATTTGTTTTTCAGCTGATAGTTGTTGACACAGGATTTGCACAAAATATCCATGATATATTATGTATTATTTGCATTCATGCATTTTGTTTTGTCAAGATTACAATGATCAATGTATTTAATTATGAAATCGTTATCGTTAATCATTAGCATTCATAGACATCGGAAAATGTCTATTGTGTAGGTGTGTTTTTCCATCTTTCATGTTTGCCGAAGTAGCTGCAGTGTGTTTGTGTTAAAACAAAATGAGAAAACCTGAGATAAAACATCTGTATTCAAATGGGTTCTATAAACAACCCATCTCCCAATATTCAGTCAGAACAGTATTTTGTGTGTTTGTGTTTGTGTATACGCACACTGCGTTTTATCTCACTCCACCTGGTGAGTCCTCACACCCCTCACTGTTCCCATGTTGCCTTCAAAATGCTGACACCTTTACACTATCAGTGCAAATCATGTTGCTTGTGTAGCTTATCTGGAAACTTTAGCACTTGCTCATTTGACCTAAAAAGAGGTAGTAGTCGTAGTTCAACTTTAGTAGTCTGATTTGCCGAAATTTTAAATTTCGTTGAAATTTCTACCATTTAGTTTCAATTATGTTTTCATTCAACCTTAAGGGAAACTGTCTACTGCAAGTCCTTCGGTGACTATCTCAGCAATTCCTCTGTTCCGTGATTTCGATTTTCTTGTGTTTACTTAAAACGTATGCTTGCAGGGTGTTCATCCAACACAGGTATTTCAGGTATATAATCATAGAATTTATATTTTCATATTAAGCTCTCTCTCTCTGTCTTGACTCTTGTGTCTCTGTCTCTTATTTCAACTTGACATTTTTTTTGTGGTGGAAAAATAAGGACAACTGGGTGTCTATGGTTTGTCATCAAATTCCAACTTACTACTCCATGTCTTTCATTTTGAATGTGGTATTATTCAAATGTTACTCCCTTTGGCTTGGTTCAAGTACTCAAGAGGCTCAAATTTGGTTGTCCCAAAGTGTGCATTAAAGTAGCTCTCTTGTTCTCGCTCAATTCTTTCCTACAATCTTCCCATCACAGACAGGTGGCCCTCTTCTTTTGTAACATTAAACAAAGACAAAAAATATGTTTGGTTTTGTTGAAAGCTATATCAAAGCATTCTATTCTAGTGTTATTTAATATGTAAATGGTATTGCTATACATAAAAAAAATAAAGTATGAGTTTTGATGTAACTTTCTGACAGTGTGTGCTTATGTGTGTCTACATACCTCTACACTACACTACTATTCAGTCTCAGAGTAGGACTACGATCATATAACCATGTATTTGTCACAGTAGATCTGTGATTTGTATTTGAGGTGTCAATGCTGCTGCTATCGCTACTTATACAATGACAATAGTACGCAGAAGAAGAAGAAGCAGAAAAGGACATTCAATACATTCACAATGACTCCTTCCCAGATGATGTGTAACACATGTTGACCAAGTGCAGTGAGCTATATTGGATGTATTGAATATCACCAGCAGAGGGCGCTAGCACGCGGTTCCCGGATGTGTTTCCATGGATACTGAAAGGACGCATGGACGAGGCGGAAGTGTTTATATTTAGCAAATATGTCCGCCTCCAGAGAGTTCGAGCTGAGCAAAAATTACGAAGAAATGTGAGTAACGCAGTACACACTAGGCCTACTTTGAGTTAGATATACACGTCTTATGTCTTCATATGTTGGTCCACTGAGTCGTGTCCTACACGTTATAGCTTCATGTTTTCCATAACCCGCTAGTCTAGAGAGCAGAGCGGCGCTCCTCTCTCAGAGACCAGGCGAGGACAGCAGCACGAGGACACTGCAGGCGGTGGGGCGGCTTCAGACCGCTGTGGACAGAAACCGCAGACTCCTAGAGGTCTGTCTGTCTGTCTGCCTGCATGTCTGTCTGTCTATGTCTGCCTGCCTGCCTGTCTGCCTGCCTGCCTGCCTGTCTGTCTGCCTGCCTGTCTGTCTGTCTGCCTGCCTGTCTGTCTGTCTGTCTGCCTGTCTGTCTGTCTGTCTGCCTGCCTGTCTGTCTGTCTGTCTGCCTGTCTGTCTGTCTGTCTGCCTGTCTGCCTGTCTGTCTGTCTGCCTGCCTGCCTGCATCTAGGTCTATCTATCTAAACATTATTGATAGTTATGTGCTGTTGTTTAATAAGGCACATTTATATAGGTATATCATCATTTTTATTTTTTAATTTTAGCACCATTTTAACTTTCAACTTTAAATACAGGATGTAAAGAAGACTGAAGAGCGTTTAAGCCAAAGCCAAATGGCTGACCCAAATATACTGTCTCTGGAGGTACGGCTCAGCATTGTTTTATTTTAATGTGTAAAAACTGAAAGTACAGAGAATATTGATCTGACGCTATCCAGCATTATTTGCACATTTTGAACAGACTATTAGCACTTTGTGGTCGAGAGTGTACATTTCAAGTGTTTATTTCTAGACACAATACTGGGGATCTGTGGAGGACCAGCTCCCCACATGGAGGTGGTTCCTGCTGGGTAAAGGCCCCGACCCTACGGACCCCAGCCTTGGTCGCCCTCCAAGGAAAGCTCAACAGAGATCAGTTGCAGCCAGGGACTCACGCCGCCCCCCTCTGCCAAGGCCCCGGGCACACTCTGTAGCACACAGTGCTAAGGACCTTAGCTCTGTAGCACACAATGCTAAGGACCTTCACAGGAGAAAGGATACAGAAGTGACCGGATGATTGTCTGGGCACCAAGCCCATATAGTGAACCCACATGAACCATGCCCTACAAAAAGCTTGGAACTTATACAATATGAATCAATGTATGTTGTACATAGATTTCACAAGATATATATATATATATATATATATATATATATATATATATATATATATATATATATATATATATATGGATGGATGGATAGATAGAACATGTATTTGCTACATGTGGTGCATAATACCTAGTAGACCACAAGAGGGAGCTAGTATCATACGTTACCAAGAGCTTCCATGTTATGTATGGTCTGTGCTTGAATCAAGAGATGTTGAAAGTGGTGTGTGTGTGTGTGTGTGTGTGTGTGTGTGTGTGTGTGTGTGTGTGTGTGTGTGTGTGTGTGTGTGTGTGTGTGTGTGTGTGTGTGTGTGTGTGTGTGTGTGTGTGTGCGTGCGTGCGTGCGTGCGTGCGTGCGTGCGTGCGTGTGTGTGGGGAGGGGGGGGGGCACTCCCCTATCGACAGCTTCCCCTTACAGCATCAAACGTTGACTCAGATGTTTACAGTTTGTAGCCTACATTTTGTTCTTCATAGACTAAATACGCTGTTAATATGCCTTTAATGGAAGTGAAAGTATTTCTAACTTGTGAAAGCACAATGAAGGCTGCTTACCAACACGGCCACCAGTGGCATAGTGTCTGTGCAGTACTGGATTTGAGCTCATTTTGGTCAATGCAGGCAAAAGGCATAGTAGATAATAGTAACAAAGTTGTAATGGAGGTATAAATGACAAATGTAATGAAGTGAAAGGCTAAAAATACTTGAGTAAAAAGTGAAAGTACAGTAGAGTGCGGTCCCATGAGCTGAGCTAACTGCAGTGACTATATAGTCAGCCTTCATTCAGAAGTGGTCTCTTGTTCAATTAGGCTACAAATATTTGTACCATGTATTTGTACCAGGGCCGATGAATTGCCTAATTCAATTGACAGATTTTCACTTTTTCGTTGCACCACAAAATAAGCAATAACGGTGCATGAAGTAGTCTAGTCCATGCCCCCCCCCCCCCCCCCCCCACCCCCATATTCACCCCCTCCCAGAAAAGACTTCCAACGTCCCTGCTTGAATCTCAGTTTAACAGGTCAGTCTGCAGTTCAGTGCCTCCTCTGACATGATGTTATTTTGCAAAACAGATTTATTTTATAGGCTTTTTTTTAAGACATACAATTTTGATATACCACCATTGTAGCAAACCAACATACATTATTGATAATATTGTTGATTACAATGGTTATTATAACATGAAATTCATCTTAATTGTTTTGTGTCGGCCCATTCAAAAAGGCTTTGGGGTTGACTAGTGCATATTTGTAGCCTATTTTTCAAATTATACTTTATTTCAAATGCGTTGAGGTGTGGGGTGGGGTGTGTGTATTATATACCAATTAATTATGTAGGAATATCTGAAACCATTTCATAGTCGCTGAAGAGCCCTTTCCCAAGCTCAGCTAGAGTCCTCCCCTGCTCTTATCCTACAAAAGGCCACAGCCAGGAGCACTGTGTTGTATCTTTGTTACACAAAATGGTACCGCGAGTGCCTTTATGTCTGCCAAAATTGCTTTGCCATTGTTCCACTTTGGAGGTTAGCCAGGGGTCAACCCGTTGACCTATGTTCATACCACTCAACAGACATGATATACTTTGTAATGATATTGCAGGCATTGTGCGCTGTCAAAACAATCATTTAAATGTTTGTTTTTCTGGATGCAGAATTGTGCTTCTGTGTTCATTGATTGTTTTATGAAATTAGGCCTATTTTCATTACAAAAATGTAAATTGTTTATCATTCACCAAAAGCACTACCTTGTTAAGCCTCCAGGTTAAAAATGTTTTGCTGGTTCCGATTAAGGAGTTGTATTGCATTTAAGCCATCTGTAAATATTCATGAACTATAGGCTATATTTTAAATAGGCCTAGCTTTATTTGTTAACACACCTCTGTGGTGACAGGTACCAAACAAATGCAAATTGATTCAATGTCTCTATTCATTGGGCTATAAAATTATTAAAACAAAAAATAGTCCCATGTGTGCAGTTGACAACAAATTCAGACTTCTCCAACTTGTATTGCTATTCAATGCAGGATGTGGTCACTGTAGGAGTAATGAGAATGGGAGGAGTTTGAGTTAAGTGGACACACACACACAGACACACACACGCAATAGGCCAATTATGTTTATAGGCCTATACATTTTCAAAAGATTTTGATTACAGTGGCATCAGATTGACTGTTGATCAGAAAGACTCCCCGTCCCAATGCTTAATCAGATGTGGCCAAATGTAGTAGTAGTATATTTCACAATAGTTAAAAACATATAAAATACATTTGTATAGGCCTAACCAAGAAATCAATGTGTTTACTAGCTCATGTATTTTTAACGCTACCACCACCACACAGCCAGTGTGGACACACGACTCTGGGATGCACTAAGATGGATCTGATTGGAAGGCTTTGTGACAGAGGAACAATCTTTAGGCAGCCAAGGAGATGGATATACCAATATCAATGGGCAGTAATTGTTTTATATTATATCGTAATTTATATTAGGCTTTAGGCCTATGCTCATTGTCAAATGTTCCAGTAATGATATCCTCTATGGAATGTTTTATTGGCCTATATGGCTTGGCTAGTGTAGACCTACAGGCTCAACATAAGTAGCCTAGTCTACATTTGAGTTTGACTACCAGTTTCAAATCAAGGTATGAGATTATTTTATTTGAAAAAGGTGTGTTGAGCATCAAATGCAGCCGTAATCTTAGTAGATTGCCCATTTTTTGGGAGTAGGATATTAAAAGGTAGGCCTACAGTCATCTGAACAAATCTGGTTATTATATTCTAAATAGTTATAGGCCTTTTTCCTACACTTACTTCTTCTGAAAGCTTTATACACCCGCTTCTCAGTGCACAGAGGTAGTTATCTGTATGCTAAGAAGGCTTTTGGTTGTGTTGAGTGGGATTATTTGTTTTGTGCCAGCTTGGTTTTGGTTTCTTCATTTTTTGGGTTAAACTCTTCTATGCCTCTCCCGTGACCTCAGTTAGGACCAATACTAAGCATTCACAGTACTTCACCCTTGAGCAGGGGACAAGACAAGGATGTCCTCTGTCTCTGTTTGCATTGGTTATGAAAACACTTGCAACCTCTATACATCAAAATCAAACCAAAGGGGCATATCTAGAGCAAAACATAAACATAAAATGTATTTCAATCAGGAGAGACTAGTAGAAAACATTTATTGACAACACATTTGGTGATTAGACACAATCAAAATATTCTTCATGGAGATATGGATCCATGAAGTCTGCTGGGAGATGAATTCCCCCCTGATAGTGTCTAGACGCTGGTGGTGGTTGTAAAGGTTCTCGGTAGTACAGTGACTGTTGTGCAGAGAAATGACTCTGGACTCAAAGTCTTCACTGGGAACCCAAGCAGCAAAGGTAAGTCCAAACAACAGAAAACTAGTACTTCCAGTAAAAAGGGGAAATTGTCCAAAAGAAGGCAAAGGCAAACATCCAGGCAGGGGATAGGCAGACTCAGGAACCGGAGAGACATGCAAGGTCACATCCATGAAGACTAAAATGCACAAGGAGGATACTGCAGGAAGAGCGATGCACTCACACGGAGGAACAAAGACATCCTGACAAGGGATCAAGGAACACAGAGAGGTTAAATGCAAACAGGGTTGCAGACAATTGGACGTATGTGTGTAAAACTCCAGGGAAACCCCAGAGTAGGCGGCCATCTAGTGGAGAACATGCACAACACAGATCAACAGGATGTTACAGTGGTGACTATAGATGCACCTCGGCCCTGGAAGACACCATCTCTTTCTCCATAGACAGGTGGAGCCTCGTCCCGGGCGTGGAGGGGATGGAGGAGGGCTGCAACGAGTCGGAATAAAAACAGAGATGAGCATTAATGAGAGATGTGTACACTGCGCGTCGGCACGCAATTGTACTTCTGTTGAATGCATGAGGTCCTTATTGGTTGAGAGATGAAGGGGCGGGGTCTTCAATGACAGCATGGGAAAGTGATAGAGCATAGATCGATGAGACATAGAATGGGAATGTCGTCTCCCGATGTAACTTTTGCTTTAGCTACATCTGTATGCAGACAGTGTGCTCCTCTATGTCTCTGATCCTCTCTCGTCGGCTATAAGCTTAACCTTAAGAGTGAGCTTTTTGCCCATTCTGTTCTGATGGCAGACGAGCTCAAATCTGGGTGAACGGGGCGTTTCATTTTATTTAGCTTCAAATTTATTTCGACCAATCATGTTGCTGGGGGCGGGGCTCTGTAGCCACGTGTTACATGGAACGGGTCTCTGCTGGAAACAACCTGACCGGTGGAACCACAACAAATGTGATATGGCTGACCATTACTCTCGGATCCAGAAGAGGACTGATAACTAAAACGATAGGATCGACTTCATATTGTCGTATCCCTCCTTGGCCAACAGTGAACGCAAACTCTGCCAGCACTGGTGCACGTCCTTGGTGTCTGTCTGTAAAGGTTTAAAATCAAACATGTGTAGTAGACTGGCCACTGTGGAAATACATGTGTGAGGGCTGGCATCTAAATTGAAAGCAGCGCCCTGTTAGGTGGAGTCAGAGGGAGCGCCCCGCCTTCATAAGGACAGGTGAGGGCAGTTAGTGCCTCTTTGTCTGAGGCCTGGTTGTGTGGCAGGAGTGCTCTGTCATGCAGGTAAGGGAGAGAGAAGGGGAAAGATGTTATATTGCCTTATTAGAAATCATGAGATCTTTTGTATATTTAGTTGTGGTGTGACTGTCCTGAGTGATCCAGACGGAGCATGCTCTGTAGCCCTGTGCTGAAGAGGTATGTCTCAGTGAACTTTGGGGTTTTATTAAACTGTAGATAGATCACTAATATGATAAATTCTCTTCAGGCAAAGACTGATAAAGATTAATATGATAAATTCTCTTCAGGCAAAGACTCTTTTTAAGCCAGAGTACAGCCTTTCAACTGTGCATTGCTTTTTAGCAGAGCCCCACATGAACAAGGTAAGTGAAACCAGTATGGTAATGTAGGGGAGTCATGCTCTCTGAGGTATGCTGTTATCAGCTGATGAGACTGACTTTGGTTATGTTTTTCTTTCCCCTTATTGCAGATTTAAGGCCAGACTGCTGCTTTGCCTGAGCCAGTTCGCCAAGGCGGTTGGCAAATGTGTTTACAGACTGTACAACTTAAATAATCTGTAGATGGTTGAATATTGTCTTTTTATATTGTGTGTAGTGACACTGAATGCCTGTGAATCTGAACCAACTGAATCTCATTGTATTGTCTGTCTTTTGTTTTGATTAGGCAGTGGGATGACTGCGGGGAGTAGTCATGGGATATGCACCCCTCCTTGCATGCAGTGTGATATGTTGAAGGGTAGCGGTCACTTCACTGGTTTGTAGGTTTGACTTTCCTTGCAGTGTAAGTTGTAGGTTTGACTTTCCTTGCAGTGTAAGTTGTAGTGTTTGCAGTGATCAGTGTGCACACGGGTGAATTCCATTGGGGTCCGCAATAGTCTCCCCGCAGTCAGTACCCTGTCCTGCCTATTTCTCGCAACCATTTAACCTTATTGTATTTTATGTTATGCTAAAGCCTTTTGCTATTTATATATTTGCTGTTTCAGCTATTGTAGTATTGTGTAATAAAATAATTTGGACTAGTCTTATGATTTCTCCTTTCTTTTTCAGGTCTTTTGCCAGTATACTTCATTTTTAGTAACTCTTATTTGAGAGCTGAATGCACGTCTCCTGCTTTTTCTTGAACCCTTTAAAAATTGTGTCAACACTCCGATGGTTGGGGTCTAGGGCTGGTATAGTTCTGTTCTGGGTATCGGTCCCCGTTGTAACCTGGGTGGGGTCACACGTGTTAAAATTGCCTTCCGAAACCTCCATTTTGACACTTGCGAAAATAAATACGTTTCTCTTTGGAAGAATATCTCCGTAAAAAACAGGAAACACTGTAACTCCACCCCTCGCACTTTCTGGGTTCCGGCCCAGGCGCTGTGCAGTCTCCCCCCAGAAGGTTGGCCATAGCATAGTAAAACTTCTGGAGCCGAGATTACTCTGCTCCTTATACTCCCGCTTGGCTGTATATTGAATCAAACCTTTGTGGTCGGACCTTGTTATCTACTCTGTTCCTCTGCCTTCGCCTGCCCCGTCGTCCTGTCATAACCCTGTTGTGTTGCTTTGGTCTTCCATCTCTGTATTATCCTCGATTACATCCGATCACTTATTTCCTGCCTCCCTTATAGGCTAGATAATGTGTTTACTAAGTGGCATGAAAAGGGTGTACCTAATTTCAGTGTCCTCTACAGTCCCTTCATGTCATCTGAAGAAGTCAGAAGTATGTTTAATTTTTCCATATCTCATTTCTCTCCAAGTCTGCCACTTTGTACGGAGTACATTTAGCCAGTTTCATTCCCTACCCCCAAAAACATTAATTGATTCAAACTTGGATGTCAATCAAGATGCTCACGGTATGATTTCAAGGTTGTATGCAATAATGAAGCAATAAAAAAATGTCCATGGGAAAGAGATGGGAGGTGATTTATAGGAAAAAGGTATTTCTGGATTTCTGATGTTATGCACTTTATTAAACTGGAGACAGTTAAATATACATTACAAGGAGCAACAGGTTGATTTTTACTCTTTGGCAACCATTTCTTATGTACGGAATGAAAGCTTGACCATGCCTCTGATTTCCCAGATGTGTATTTATTCTGACTGCTGTATATGTACCAATTTATTTTGTTTTATCTTAATTGCATTCATTTTTGTTTACACATTTGAACATCGAACACATTCAGCTTTATTAATGTGCTCCTGTTTTTTTGCACTGCCTGGCCCGGCCAACTTGATCCACTCTGACCGTAAAACACATTTTAAAAGAGGCCTGCAAATGACTACAAATGTTAAACGACCCCAACATTCAACGCTACCTCAGCCAAAATGGATGTACATGCATCTTTAACCCACCTCATTCTTCTCACGTGGGAGAAGTGTAGGAAAGAATGATGGGACTCTTGGATTCTAGATTCCATGCTCTTGCACATCAGCCCATGTCTCACTCATGAAGGGCTCTCCACCCTCATGGCAGAGGTTACTGCGATCATCAACACTCATCTCCTTGAGACAGAGCTACCTTTCCTTCTGACTCCAGCCATGATCCTGACACAGAAGGTATGCTCTCCCTCTCCTCATCCCAGATGTCCAACAACTTAGACATCAGTGGAGGAGAGTCTTGCCAACACATTTTGGGAGAGGTGTACTCTTCAAAGTTGCGCTAAGTGGCAGGACATTCATCCTAACATTAAAGAAGGGGACTAAGTTATTCTAAAGGACAACCAAGTGAAGAGAAACCAGTGGCCTAATGGCTCTCGCAACTAATGCCACTCTAGTGATGGAAAGGTAAGAAAGCTTGGGTTCAAAGTCACTAAGGGAGGGTCAGTAAAGATCTTCCTCAGACCTATTACAGAGGTATTAGTTGTTAGAGTTGGGGTTAACCCTAATCCTAACCCAAAACCTTTACCAGGATGATTCTTAACCGCCTTCGGCCTTGTACGGGCCCTGCCACTTGCACTTCCTGCCATGGGTCATGCCACTATCGTGTGCATTGCAATCAGATTTAACTTTAAAGAATGCCTAAAATCACTAACTTGCCAACTTTGGAGCAATTTTGTGTTAGAATAGAATGGAGTAGAATAGGTCTTTATTGCATAAGTTTGGATTTATTTACATTTGAGTGTGCAGAACCCTGTACATATCAGAGCAGTCATAGCGTACATGATAGTTTATAATGCTTGATTTCTGATTGTGGTTATGGTTAGGCCAGTGTATAGCAATTTATAAGGGTACCATTGTCTTTATGTTAATTGTATATTAATAGGGGAGACTTTATTTTCCCAAATAAATGCCTATTTTCGCACATTTTGTTGCAAAGGCACTTCGTTAGTCACTTAGTCAGCTAAACCATGAGAGGGTTCGATTGACACTGCTTTTATATAATATGAAACTGTCTGTCTGTTACATTAATAAAAAGTCAAATAAGGCATTGTTAGTTAATTCAGTGGTCAATAGAATCCACAGCCCAGTAAGTCACTGTGGAGGTGTATGTGGAGTGTGTGTTGTTGATGGCTGGTTTACAGCCTCACCTGGCCTGAGTCAGTCTGATTGGACTCTGGCTGGGTGGGGCTGCACACCTGTGGTGCAGAGCAATCATGGCACCCAGGATAAACCAGCCATCAACACACACACTCGAGGAGGAGCCACAGTCATGACTGTTGTACCATCAGCTCGGCGAATACCACCAGCCTGTAAACTCCAATAAACACCTTGCAACTACCATCTACCCGTGTCCTGTGTCGGAGGGCCCCAAGGAAAGCCACTTAGGTGGCGTGTGGCCGGACAACCCTGCCACAGTCACACACCTAGTAAGAACTTACGAAATACATCAATAGAGATCAATAAAATACCATCCATAGTAGGGGTGGGAAAATAAATTGATTCACTTAAAGGCCCCATGAAATGAAAAATACATTTTTCCAGTGTTAATCCTGTGTCCTTTTGTTCATTTATGTTTGGTTAAATGCCAAATATACTATTATTACTAGTATTAGTACTGTTATTACTACTATTATTGGGGCCCATGTAGCGAAGCTACAGGGAACCCATTGTTTTTCTACCTTTTCTTATTATTATTATTATTATTATTATTATTCCTCTTTCTTCTGCTAAATTTGGCAATGGGAAGTCTATGGCAGCCCATAGAACCGTATGGTAAAAAGTTGTGAAATTTGGCACATTGATTAAGGACAGTTGCATGTTTAATTTCACCAAGTTACATTTCCGCACTAAACACGCTCTAGCGCCACCAACTGGTCAAAGTTTCAGGTACATTTGTGCACATAACTTTTGACCCGATGGCTTGATTTTCAAAAACAAGGTACCATTGGATTCCTTGAATCAAGCCGAATACAACGCACCCTATGACGTCATAATGCGTCATAATAGATTTTCCGCCATCTTTGATTTTGTCGAAAGTGAAAAAAAAGTTTCACAGGTCGCAATTGTTAACGGATTCTCATGAAAATTAACACAGACTATCTTCAGACCAATCCGCACAAAAGTTACTTAGTGGCGTTTTCAGCTTTGACTTCGTTTGCCCGCTACAGCCAATCAAATTTGGCGGCGACGGCGCCGATTTCGATGTGAGCTCATATCTCGGGAACGCTTTGACGTATCGAAATAAAATTTGACGGCATGCTTCGCGGCTCTGTCCCAAGTGCAGAAAAAAATTCTGGTGTCATTTGGTCCCTAGGGGGCGCTGTAATTAGCAAAACATTGTTTTTGCTCATAACTCTTGATGTGTTTTTACTGGAAATGAAATTGTGATATCTGCAGATACTGTGGGTTGCCCCATTGATAGTTTATGCCAACTTTTCACGTTAGCCAATCGCCATTGGCGGCAACGCCGCCAAACAGGAAGTTTGCTCGTATCTCGGCGACGCTTTGACTTCCGAAGACCAAACTTGGTCACGTGCATCGAGACTCCGTCCGAAGTGGGCAAAACAAATTTGGTGTCATTTGTCCACTAGGGGGCGCTGTAATTAACAAAATTGCATTTTTGCTAATTTCTCTTGACGTGTTTGGATTTGACACTACATTTTCATGTCTGCTGATACTGTGGAATGTCCCCTTTCAGGATCTTGCAAAACTTTTCACGTCATCGTAAGAATTCGGCCGCCATCTTTGATTTTGTCGAAAGTGAAAAAAAAGTTTCAGGGGTCGCAATTTTTGAGTAATTCTCATGAAAATCAACACAGACTATCTTCAGACCAATCCGCACAAAAGTTACTTAGTGGCGTTTTCAGCTTTGACTTTGTTTGCCCGCTACAGCCAATCAAATTTGGCGGCGACGGCGACGATTTCGATGTGAGCTCATATCTTGGGAACGCTTTGGCGAAATGACACCAAATTTGGTGGCACACTCCGAGACTCCATCCCAAGTGCAGGCAAGAAATTTGGTGTCATTTGGTCCCTAGGGGGCGCTGTAATTAGCAAAACATTGTTTTTGCTCATAACTCTTGATGTGTTTTTATTGGAAATGAAAATGTGATATCTGCAGATACTGTGGGTTGCCCCATTGATAGTTTATGCCAAATGTTCAAGTTAGCCAATCGCCATTGGCGGCAACGCCGCCAAACAGGAAGTTTGCTCGTATCTCGGCGACGCTTTGACTTCCGAAGACCAAACTTGGTCACGTGCATCGAGACTCCGTCCGAAGTGGGCAAAACAAATTTGGTGTCATTTGTCCACTAGGGGGCGCTGTAATTAACAAAATTGCATTTTTGCTCATTTCTCTTGACGTGTTTGGATTTGACACTACATTTTCATGTCTGCCGACACTGTGGAATGTCCCCTTTCAGGATCTTGCAAAACGTTTCACGTCATCATAAGAATTCGGCCGCCATATTGGATTTTAGCGAAAGCATAACATTTTCAGCGGTCGCAAATTTTGTCTGATCCTCACGACAATCGGCACAGACCATCTTCAGACCGATCCGCACAAAAGTTACTTAGTGGAGTTTTCGATGTCGACTTTGTGCGCCCGCTACAGCCGATTGAAATCAGCGGCGAAGGCGCCGATTTCGATGTGAGCTTATATCTTGGGAACGGTTTGACGTATCTATTATTCCATTGATTGCCCGATTGGCATGGGCCCCTCATTGCTGCTTGCAGCTATATTTATTATTATTTTAAGTATTTTTACATCTGTAAAACAGCTTTAAATGTTTAATGACTCATCCTGCATGTGGCGTTTACTACAAATTTGGGTAACCCTTCCTTTTACAGTCCGGTAATTACCAGCTAATTACCTGGTAATAAGATGTATTTACTAAGTAATAACCAGGTAATTAAATGTAATTACCTTGTAATTACCAAGTACTTACCAGGTAATTACCAAGTACTTACCAGGTAATTACCAAGTATTTACATTACATATTTACCTGGTAGTTACCTGATATTTACCTGGTAACTACCACTTATTTACCTACCTGATATTTACCTGGTAACTACCACTTATTTACCTGGTAGTTACCTGATATTTACCTGGTAAATACCAACAAGTTATCCAGTATTTACTGGATATATACTGAAAACTACCAGGTATTTATCCAGGAATTATAGATTATGTATTACCAATCAACCTGTGTAGTGACAGTGAGGGTAGTAATGTCACTCTGATATTTACCTGGTAATTACCCAGTATTTACTTGATAACTTGCAACTATTTACTAAGTAATTACATTCTAATTACCCAGTAGTTACAATTTACCCAATAACCCCCATGTATGTATGCAGATATTAACTGGTATTTACCCAGTAATTACAAATGTGTACCACGTACATTCCAAAACATTATCAGGTAAAACCCTGTGAATTACCCTGTAAGAAAGGTGGAACTGTACTGTAAAAGGAAGCGTGGTTTGTTTCAATGATATTACCATATACTTTCCTGGTAACTGTAGATTATAATCCTCTACCACCCATTAGGGTGTGTAGTTTTGAACATGGTATCTGGCAAAAACTCCCATATCTCCCTGATAATTATCGGGGTGATATCAGAGTTTTACAGAGTAGTTACCTGTAAGAAAGGTGGAACTGTACTGTAAAAGGAAGCGTGGTTTGTTTCAATGATATTACTGTAGCTCCCAAGTAGTACACACGAGGCCAGAGGTCTTTGTTAGAAAACGGGGTTTATTTTCCAGGTCGAACCAACCCGTGAGAACTGGGTTTAAAGAGAAAAATAATTCAAATCAATAAATACAATTGACAATATGCAAATGTCCGTTTTTTCAGCAGCACAAGGTGTTACATTTACACCAAAAACCACTACACACCTCACATACAGTCCACAACTCAATATTAACTTGTAAATTTACAAACTTAACTTACATATACATATTCACCACTTTACATCGTATGCAATTTATTGATTTGAATTATTTTTCTCTTTAAACCCAGTTCTCACGGGTTGGTTCGACCTGGAAAATAAACCCCGTTTTCTAACAAAGACCTCTGGCCTCGTGTGTACTACTTGGGAGCTACAGTAATATCATTGAAACAAACCACGCTTCCTTTTACAGTACAGTTCCACCTTTCTTACAGGGTAACTACTCTGTAAAACTCTGATATCACCCCGATAATTATCAGGGAGATATGGGAGTTTTTGCCAGATACCATGTTCAAAACTACACACCCTAATGGGTGGTAGAGGATTATAATCTACAGTTACCAGGAAAGTATATGGTAATATCATTGAAACAAACCACGCTTCCTTTTACAGTACAGTTCCACCTCTCTTACAGGGTAATTCACAGGGTTTTACCTGATAATGTTTTGGAATTACATTTGTAATTACTGGGTAAATACCAGTTAATATCTGCATACATACATGGGGGTTATTGGGTAAATTGTAACTACTGGGTAATTAGAAAGTAATTACTTAGTAAATAGTTGCAAGTTATCAAGTAAATACTGGGTAATTACCAGGTAAATATCAGAGTCATTACTACCCTCACTGTCACTACACAGGTTGATTGGTAATACATAATCTATAATTCCTGGATAAATACCTGGTAGTTTTCAGTATATACCTAGTAAATACTGGGTAACTTGTTGGTATTTACCAGGTAAATATCAGGTAACTACCAGGTAAATAAGTGGTAGTTACCAGGTAAATATGTAATGTAAATACTTGGTAATTACCTGGTTAGTACTTGGTAATTACCTGGTAAGTACTTGGTAATTACAAGGTAATTACATTTAATTACCTGGTTATTACTTAGTAAATACATCTTATTACCAGGTGGTAATTACCGGACTGTAAAAGGAAGGGTTACCCAAATTTGAATCCAATGAAAATGCTTCAGCTCCATCGTGGGGATGCGCCTGCATCTCTCCTTTAACAGCAGCAAGACCGGTCGGCTCAAACATATATGGCCTCACTCCAATGACTTCATCATGATCGTCTTCTTCCTCATCCCTGTCCGATTCGTCCAAGTATACATCAGCAAAATCTGCTGGCATAGTGAAGGTGGTGGCGAGAAGTCCTATGTTTCCCTAAATAAGGTGGTTAATTCTTAGTCACGTGACCTCTTATTCTTCTAGGACTTAGCCTATTCTATGTCACCCTGTATACTCCTTTTATAACAGACCAGCTTATATGTTACATATACTCAAGTTCTCTATGTGCACCTAAATTAGGGCATAACCTTTTGAACCTTTTTGATTTTGTTTATGATTTTGTTGTTGTAGTCAGTGGGATGCTTTTACACTGGAGGTGTAGAATAGAATGCCTTCAAGTAGCTTTCAGACTACTAGAAGCTGAAGCAGCACAAAGTTGGCTAGCCATTCAACCTGTCAGTCTAATCTTCTAATTTGAGCTAGTTATATAATTATACCATGATTATACAAATATTAAATACTACTGACAGGTCGGTTTGCAATATTCAAAATCAATTTGCATTATGTTTACTAGTTACCAAACGTTGCTGTTTCATGGTAAATCAGCAAAGTGATTTGCAAATTTCACTCATTCAAATGACCCGCTTGGAGCTATCTGAAGCTACATGAACCACGTGACTGTCAAGCTTTTTGACCCTTCATTGACATGACTCTGTCTTTATATTGCTCTGAATTTCACATTATGGGCGCCCCCATTGCTGGAGATTTTTTGCAACCAGCAGCGGAAACTATCCATATTGGCACATTGAGGGCAGGAATTGAAAGGCCGCCTCACAGTAGTCTATGGCCAAAAAATTAAAACAAATAAAACTGAACAGGACCACTCAAAATAAATAACATGGAGATGAACTAGCCACTGGAATACTAACCAAATTAAGAAAAAATGTATTTGCTTTGTATTACAAGAATGAAATCACAATTTTACCATTGACTTAGAATGGTGACCGGTCTTTTTACATCCAGCCACCTATAGGCTGTTAGAGGAAATATGTTAGTCACTTCCACCATGGCTTCACAAGCAGGCAGTCATGACTTCCTGCTTGGGTCCTGCTCATCGCTGAGAGTAAGTGTAGAAGCCACCAGGTCCTACTTTGAGCTGTGAGTATGTTCACTTTGAGTGCAATTCCTAGAAGTAACTCTGAGAGTCTTGATAACTATGAAAAGAAAAAGAAAACCAAGCTAACATGGCTAGACGAGCCATAGCAAGTCATGCTGGCTGCATGTTCCGGACACAACTCATGTTGAACTATTCCATAATACAAACAATATAATTTCAACCTGAGCGGTGTTCAGTTTATTTTTGAATAGTTTTTTGAATAATAGAGTGTGTTTTTATAATGGGGAAATGGGTTCCTGGCTTAGTGTTGCAGTTCTACGGTTCCAGAAAGCTTAAGGCTTGGTGTAAAAAGATGATTTTATATTTCACCCACGCGAAACTCAGTTAAAGTGTTTAAAGATCAATAATAATGGCTAAGGATTGACTCACCTAGGTGTCGAGACCAGGTTTCGTAACCTAGCCTAGTGTGCATGCAAATGCGCTGCAGGAAAAAAATCCATGTGGAAACATTTCACGAATCTCATCACAGCCTGTTAAGTAAAACAAGTGCAATTTAAGAAAATTGATTGACAGTGTGTTCATGCTGCAGGGCAGGGTGAGTGTGTGTGTATGTGTGTGTTTGTGTGTGTGGGGGGGATAGGCTGCTGTATTTTGAAATGTAGAAAGGTGAGCGAGCACTTCCTCCTGCTTTCTGACTGTTGGCTTTAAAACATTCCCCTGTCCCCCTTGTCCGTGACCCCCTCCTCCCCCACCCTACACCCTCTGAGGCTAGGGCTCCTGTTCCAGAGCCCTAATTGTGATGATCAAACCTGGGCCGGACTGACGCAGAGTGGCGGCTTGACAAACGCAATCATCCGGATGGCCAGGGTTGAAGTGGCCACAGTTGGCAGCTGCCCAGGCTCCTCAGCTGGGGCCCCTGCCCTGCGATGGGCCCCCAGGGGCAACTACTCTACCACCCTGCCACCAGCTCGCCACTCGCTGGAACTGTCCAGGAATGGGAGAGGGTGGGGGGATGGTTGGTTAGCTGGTTTTTGGTGGTGGTGGTGGTGGTGGGGGATTAATGGTGAGAAGAAAGTTGTTTGTAAAAGTCTCTGGAGATCAAGGGCAGGATATGGGTAAAGACATTGGGATGCACAATAAATCACGGGTGATATATTCAAAATATTGGTGGTTTTTTTTCTGAGAGTGCAATCTGGAGCCTTTCCAAACCACTAGCTTTTAGAATTGGGGGCATCGTCAAATGCCCTGAGGTGGAGTAGCCAAAGACACCACTATACACCCCCCCCCACACACACACACACACACACACACACACACACACACACACACACACACACACACACACACACACACACACACACACACACACACACACACACACACTCTTTCTCTCTCTCTGTTTCTCTGTCTGTCTGTCTGTCTGTCTGTCTGTCTGTCTGTCTGTCTGTCTGTCTGTCTGACCACCAGGTCTGTTCAGAAGGAGCCAGACTGTTGACTTGGCATCATATATCTCTAATGGGGATACATTATATAAAGTGGGGCAAGCCATTGAGAACCTTACTAAGAGCTCTGACAGATAATTGGCTGAGTCTAAGGCTGGTTAACTGTTGAATCCAAATGATTGAATAATGGGTAATTACATACAGGGTCTAAATTAGACATGATGCCTTTTTAGAACCTTTCTTCACCTTTAAATCTGCTTGATTTATGAGTCCCAGGCCAGCAATTACCGTAATTATCAGTTCATTATTTGTATTTGTTGCTAAATTAATTTACTAAATTGAAAAAAAATTGTTTCATAATTAGTTTACACAAGATGTATTATTTTTACATGATTTTATTATTTCACAGCTTTCCAAGTAGCTATGGTTTGTACCATAATGTGTCTTTTGTAGAATCCCCCCATCCATCCTTTGATCTGTGCATGTCACCTCCACTTAAGCACTGTGGCTACCAGCTCTTTGTCTGTGGCTTCGCAGAGGCCTTGACTGTTGTCACATTGTCTCAAATTAAACCCAGCACTTCATATCATACGCTAAAGGACAGAGCAACAGCCCTCAAGGGAACCTCACTGCATGCTCTCTCAGCTAAACACGCACACACATGTACACACACACACACACACACACACACACACACACAGTGTAAGTGTACCGTTTCCTCTCAAATAGTGCAGCTTTGCCCACGTCACATACCTCAGCACACTTCACAGTGCTCCCGTCTCTCTTCTCAAAAAAGAAAAGCTTTTCAGTTAAACTCACACCGTTTCATATTTAATGAGCTTGCGCTGAGAAAAAAAAGGTGGAGTTTTGAAGCCTGTGAACGTTCCTACACGGCTTCATTCTAATAGACATTTGTTAGTCCCAGAGAAACCCCCACAGGGCTTTGTGTTGCACTGAAAGACGCCTCAGCCTCTGTATTGATTGTGATTCGCTGAATGTCTTTTTCTATCATTGCCTGGTAAATCAGTGTAGTGTTTGCCACTACTAATATTGATGGAGTAATTAGATGGACAAGCACCAGGACCTGAACAGAATTTTGTGTCTATGAATCAGTGCCTTTGGTTGATGGCTCCTTGGCAGCATTTGGCAAGTTTGCTTGTTTTGATGTAACACACACACACACACACACAGACACACTGCAAACACACGCACACACACACACACACACACACACACACACACACACACACACACACACACACACACACACTCACAGAATGTAAGGATGTCCTTGACAAGAAAGCAGCCCGTCCTATATCCGAGCAGTACTGCAGACACCAGAGGAATGCTTATCTTCGCTGATTCTTCTCACGGGGCTTCTTCATTCAAAAGGGGGTGGTGGTCTTCTGGTTGTGTGAGCAGAGTGAGTGGTATGTCATCATGCCCTCCCAGCCCTCGGCGCAGCAGCACAAGTGGATTTGTCCCAGCAGGGCCGTGTCAGGTCAAAGGGATTAGCAATGCCACCGGACATCCCCAAATTAACTGATCCAGTGTGACAATGAAATGCTGCTTTAGTGCTCCACATACTAACGCTATAGACCAGGGAGCTCACATACTAATGCTATAGACCAGCTCACATACTAACGCTATAGACCAGCTCACATACTAACACTATAGACAAGGGAGCTCACATACTAATGCTATAGACCAGCTCACATACTAACGCTATAGACCAGGGAGCTCACATACTAACGCTATAGACCAGCTCACATACTAACGCTATAGACCAGGGAGCTCACATACTAACGCTATAGACCAGGGAGCTCACATACTAACGCTATAGACCAGGGAGTTCATAACGCTATAGACCAGGGAGCTCACATACTAACGCTATAGACCAGGGAGTTCATAACGCTATAGACCAGGGAGCTCACATACTAATGCTATAGACCAGGGAGCTCACATACTAATGCTATAGACAAGGGAGCTCACATACTAACGCTATAGACCAGGGAGCTCACATACTAACGCTATAGACCAGGGAGTTCATAACGCTATTATAGACCAGGGAGCTCACATACTAACGCTATAGACCAGGGAGCTCAGCAAACTGTAGTTGGTGGTCATCTGGTACTGATCAAGGTTAGCAGTTAAATGGTCTCTGTCGGTTTATGGAAATTGGGGCAAAATCCTGACTCATTATTTAGATGTTGTTTTGATTAGATTTTCTGAAAAACCCCAGCCCGAAGAAAATTAGTGAATCAGTCCAGAAGGAGGAGGAAGTGATATGGGGTCAGAGAGGGGGACCAGGCACGTGTGGTAAACCACCTCCTCCTTCATGTATAAAATCACATGATACAATGAGGTTTTACCTTAAAGTTGAGGTGTTGTTGTTATTGTTGTTGTTGATCCAAGCCACTGTGGCAGGGGAGCTATAAGACATGGATGACTGGAGGTCAGCCAGTGATGGCTGACAGCAGATCAGTGTTGAGATCCTTCCCACCGGCACCACACGCACACACACACACACACACACACACACACACACGCACGCACGCATGCACACACACACACACACACACACACACACACATCCTCCCAGCCACGAAGCACCTTCACTTCTTTACTGGTTACCCTTGAGAAGCCACCGCATGTCCAAATACCAGAAAGGTCTCAGATGTACACTTTAAGAGATGCCGTGAAGCTTAGAATTAAGACACGGCTATAGTTATGCTGGTCAGCTTTCTCGCTGACTCTAAACGAATTGTTTTTGGTGCCTTGATTTGCTTTAAAAAAAAAAAAAAGAAGAATTAAAGGTAACATGTTTCTTGTGAAATTCTGACCATTTATTGTCTTTACACTGAATCCCTTTGCTGTGGAGAGAAACCCCGTAAGTCTCCTGCTCATTAACCCCTTAGTATTGCACAATACATCTTGCAGGCGTATTGTGCCAAGAGCCTGCGTCCCCAATCAAAGAGGAGCAGGTCGCGCATTTCTGCTGCGGCAGCGAGAGCATTTGGTTTCTCAAAGTCCGGGGGGGTTTAATTGGTATTTCATGTGGGCTAAACTGGGTGAATCTGATGTCGTTAACATTTGGTAGACTTAATTGGTTCCGTTCTCCCCCTGCCTGGCACTTGTGAAACGCCGAAGCTACCGCTAATCTTCCATTTATAATCAATTGAATGGGCCACACAAAAGTCGGCCTCTTCTTTTCTTCCAGTCTCAACTCGGTCCTTTGTGGGCGTAAATGCCTCATTCTGGGGTGATCCTGGTCGCCGAGATGTACTCGATTGTTGACAATTGATTAATGCGCCCTGGTCGCTGTAATCTCCCCATGGCCGGGTCACGTGTGAGCGCTGTTAATGAGCTCCGTTGTCAATGAACATGTTTCTGGACGGCAAGCTGGTTGCTCAGATGTCTGAGAGGTGGAGGTGCACAGAAAAGGGCAACCTCGCCGCCTCCAGCTTGTCTACCGGGCCGACATGCCTGGCTCTGCTCCCAGAGACAAACATAAAATATAGTCTATCTTATGAAGGCGTTGTCTTCTGGGCCAACATGCACGGATATCTAAGGAAGACGCTCCGAAAGGTGTGTGACTGCTGCTGAAATCCAGTGTAAATTAAATCGTTTTGATGTTTTTTTTTTCTTTAAAAAGACACGCGCGCACATACAAACTAGAGCTAAGAGTTGGACTCAATGCGATCTTTACGCAGCGGTCTGATGAGGTGATTCTTACAGGCAGAGGATGTTTATTGAGGTCGTCAATACGTGATTATTCAAAGGGATTAAAGCATCACATCTTCATCCCCAACACTCGAGACATTGGCATGTACCGAGGTCCGAAGCCTACACTTTAATTACCAACACATTCATGAAAGTCAAACTGTCAAAACTGAAAAAAAAGTAGGCCCATTCGCCTATTTTTTTTTATCTCCTCGTTTGATCAACTCGGCCAGCATGGCTTTAACCGTTATTATTAGGCATCTGAGTTGTATCTCGGCTTGGCTTTCATTCTAATAACTAATTGGCTGGTAATAGAAAGAGCGCCATTTGGGAGCACGCGTCTGTCTCTCATCAGAATGTGCGTTAGTGCGCAAGGATAATATTGTTCCAGGAGCCGTGCGTGGAATGGCTCCTGGTTGATTAGGATGCCTAGATGAGGAGATGTGGCCCAAGTGGTCCATTATCTCTATACTGATGAACACGACTTGATGCGCACCGACTCCCCCTCGAGGGCGTTTAGCTTATTATTATAATTCGCTTTCAAGGGGTCTCCGCTATCGCCCATCATTTATGCCATTACACAGAAGTCAAGTGTACTGTTGCATTAGGAAAATCGTGTCTGTCAATACATGCTCAGGAAAAGGGCCGGTGACATCATACAGCAGCAGACCAAATTATGTTTTCTACTTTCAAAAAAAAAAAAATCAAAATGTTTAATTTAGTGCCACATGTCTACGTTGTAAATATGAGACCTACTTGACGGGTGATCAGAGTTTGTTGCACAAGACCTAACGCATCTTAGATAAGCCTAGGCCTATATGATTTTAGGCCTAAAGCCACACGCAAGATAGTATCAGTTTAATTAGGCTACTTTTCTAATTCTGTAAAACGAGTCCATAGCGATGCAGTTAATATGTGCGAAAGGTAGGCCTACTTTAAAAGCCTTAGGTCTAAATATACGTGGTTCACATAGGCTCCACCAGTATGGGGTATTCACATTTATTTTCAAACGCGTTCAAAAATGGAAACAAGTTTATTTTAAACATTGTTTTACTAACCCATTTTTTAAACAATACATTATAACTTATAAGTTCACATCGACATTTTTCTTAAGTGACCTACATGAAAATGTGCCCCAAAGTTTAAATAACATTGTATTTCAATAACCTATTATTTACAATTCCACTTCCAACACATCCTGAAAAGAGATTGCTTTAATCTACTGAACCGGCAAGAAAAACGTATGTTGTTTAAAGGCAATCGGATATCTGGCAGAGCAGGAAATTTAGCAGCGTTTATATATATATATATATATATATATATATATATATATATATATATATATATATATATATATATATATATATATATATATATATATATTAGTCGGTGGCTGCAGAAAGACAGGGGAGGTTGTTATCGTGCAGCTTTCGGATGTGTTTCTTCAGGTCAAAGTTCCGGCAGAAGCCCTTCCCGCAGGTCCCGCAGGTGAAGGGCTTCTTGTCGTTGTGTGTGTGCATGTGGAAGGTGAGGTTGTAGATCTGGTGGAAGGCCTTGTTGCAGATGGAGCATTTGTACTGCTTCTCCCCGCTGTGCGTCAGCTTGTGATTCTTGTAATTTCCTAGAAGAGGGAACAAGTGAACAAAAGAGCGAAATGAGCATCGATAAGAAAATGAACTTCAAACGAAGTCCCCCTTTTCAGTGCGCCGGGGCAGCAGTTCACAGCCAGATGACTCCGTCCAATAGGCGTCCACTGACTAGCCTTTAATAATCACCGTTTTGTATGTTGGAGTCAAGAAGTTGTCAAACTTCATCAGAATCAAATGTAACAAAACAAATGTACAACGCAGCTAAGGTCTGCTAGCTGACCCATAGCAAATCACACCATCTTGCAGGGAGAATTAGTTAGTGGAAAGTGACATGTCCTATTTGCATTGATTGCTTTAAGAAGCCATTATTTGTCCTTTCATAATATTCATGTATAACATATAGGCTACAGCATACGTTGTGCTATAGCCTATAAGGTTACAATTATTCTGAAGGCCTATTCTGTAGCCTATTTTTAAATATTGGACTCGACTGAAGGATACAAGGCAAATGTGACATGACAGACAATTTGATACAGATAGGCCCACATTGTTGACATTTTTAAGATTTGTGAGTTAGACCTACTATATATTTTTAAAATTCAATAATAGGATACAGTCATTTGAGTATGATTGCCGTTAGGCCAACTAAACAAATTCATAATATTCTATTACTTCGTTAAAATTAGGCCACTCAAAATATATATTCAGTCAACAAATTTCCGGCCAATACAAACCAATAATTTTATTATTTGGCCAATTTAAGTTTAATTGCCAAAGTGAACAGCGGTTGTGCTTGATGTTTGGTCGTTACCTTTTTGATGGAAACCTTTCCCACAGAACTCGCAGACGAACGGCTTGTAGCCCGCGTGGATCCGTATGTGCGTGTTGAGCGTGGAGCTTCTGTTGAACGCCTTCCCACACTGGTTGCATTTATGTGGTTTTTCCTATCGTGCAACCATAACAACAACAGCAATGTCATTCCACTATAGACGAGAGAAAGAAAGCTCGGGTCATTCAAATCAATAAATATAAGCCTTTATTATTTTTTTAACCGTTTGTAAAATTTGAGCTCACCTGTGTGTGGATGATTTTGTGTCTGCATAGCGTGCTTGCTTGTCGGAAGCCTTTACCGCACACTTTGCACACGAAGGGCCTGGCTCCGGTGTGCACGGGCATGTGTCGGGTCAAATTGTAATGGGCGTTGAAAACCTGCAAGAAAGCATAGCACAATTAGAGATTTTTTTAAAATTACTTCTCATCACCTAAATTGTAAAATCCACGTTTCATAAAAATCATGTTTATTTCGTTCATCCTAAAATGAACAAACCCCTCTTTAATAATCGCCTGGTCCTTTGTAAATTATTATTTATAGGGGTATTATGTCTATATTAATGCCGAAAAACGGTACATATCTGATGGAGACTATTTGTGCGCAGTAATTAATTTAAAACACACACACATACAATACACACTCCGGTATAGGCGCTCACCTTTCCACACACTTCACACGTGAAGTTTTTGGGCTTTCCGTCCGAGGCGTTGTTGCCGAGTTTGCTGTGAGTTTTAACGCCATTCTTCTCCGAGCTGAGGCTGTGGTTCTCCTTGACGATCTGGTCCAGCTGTCCGGGTAAATGCTCCTTGTGTGGGTACTGAGGCGTCTCAGCCGAAACCCCGGCCAATTTCGCATTCTCCAAGAGCAAGAGTTTGTGGTGTGCCGACAGAGAGGCCTGTGCCTGGGAACTGGCCAGGGCCGACGAGAACAACTGTCCGGTCAACAAATCCGACTGCTGATAACCAGAGTCCAGGTAATTAAGGTAGTAGAGGGAGCCGCCGGTCGGCATAGCCATGGCCTGGTGGATCACTTGGGGCTTTATGACCCTGCTCCCCGCCAACAGAGGATGCTTCAGTCCCGAGTCTACCTTGCCACACATCCCGCAGTTCGCTTTGCACGACGCGGTGGAGGAACCGCAAAACGTTCCCCTGAAATTAGCTTTCCAGAACTCGGAGTAGTTCATCAGTGCCTTGGCTTGGAGGTCATAGCTGAACGGCTGCAGCGGGATCATGCATGGAATAGGGGAGCAGAGACCCAGCAACTTCTTGCCCTCGGATAGATCCGCTCCTCCTCGCCGTTGGCCCGAGCTGCCCCTCGGCTCCGAGGTCTTAGACATGATCCGGTCGATAGAAAAGGCCAGTGTTTTTGGAGCCGCCGATGGCCCGGTCCTTCCGCCGTCGAGGCGCGGGCAAGACATCACTGTTTCCAAAGGGACAGAACTTGCCATTCTGAGGAGCCAACTTGTGTGTGTGTGTGTGTGTGTGTGTGTGTGTGTGTGTGTGTGTGTGTGTGTGTGTGTGTGTGTGTGTGTGTGTGTGTGTGTGTGTGTGTGTGTGTGTGTGTGTGTGTGTGTGTGTGTGAACGTGTGTAGCCTAAGCAGCGCAGCAGCAGACCAGCCGGTCGGACTGTCTTCGCTCCCCGAGCTTCCAGAAAAGACAAGAACATCAGTTTATTAAGCACCTTGCTTTCACAGTGTCGTTCATTTGCATTCAAATGGAAATCTCTATAACAATAGCATCCGGGGGCAATAGATTATTGCTCATTAACTAGAACACACACAATTAACAAGACATTAGAGGTCGTGTGAGGGGGAAAAAAAGATAAATATACGATAGCGTCCCTTTTACAATAGTCTAAGGCATGATAAAGCTCAAACAAAATGGAAATAAATAAAGAGTGCCAATCTCGGCGTAGTATTTTACCTTCTTCAGTAGCCTAATAGCGACGCGCAGATCGATCAGGAGGCAGCAGTGCGTCTACTCTGTCACATTGTGGGAGCAGTCGCCGTCATCAGTGAGAGATCATCAATGAGAGCTGATGTCTCTTGACATCAGCTAAACTCAAACTCTACTGGGTGACAAGGAAACGCCATCACCAACCCATTTCCCTTCTTCTGCCGCCCCTTTTATACGACCGAGAGGTGGTCTACAGGATTGTTAATACAAGCCATAATTCACATATTCCAACGCATTGCCTTGTTTTATTTCTTCCTGTATAGGTTGACCGTCAGAGGTAGCCTACAACTATTTCAAGAATTTAGATGATTTAGTTTCGCTAAAATGTAGGTGTAGGACCTACTATTACTATTAAGCCTATAATAATGATTATGGTTATTATTATTAGCCTATGCATTTATTTTATTATTATTATTATTATGATTATTATTATTATTAGCCTATTATTATGATTATTATTATTATTATTAGTTCTTAATTTGTATTTGGTTTTTTTCTGTCCGAGATGGCCGGATAATATTTAGCCTATCTATTCAGAGAATCCACATTGCAATCCGTTTTCGATTTTCAAACCTTTCATTTTCAATAAAATTGTTTTAACAACAATGATCTTGGGGCTTTCGGTTTGACAAGACGTTTTCATTGAAGACTTCTTAATCCTCAGATGGGATAGTTTTTCCATGCTGGCTTATACTTACTATTTGTATAACCGAGAACGTCCAATTTCCACCTGTTTAAGAGAAGATTGCGGGAGCAGAACCTCCCTCGGATCCTATTAATTGTTGTTCCTCCTTCGCCTATTGAGAAGAACCAATTTCGTGAGCGATTCAAGGCTCAACTCACAGAAAAAAACAAGCTCTTTCACTTTTAGCCACTAAAGCGCCGCGTGAACCTGGTTTTGTGTTTTTCTGAAATAGAGGGGAGGATTAAAGCAGAGGAAAGAAAAGACTTATCTTGGCCAGAGGTATAACGACAAATGAAAAGAAGTCCGTTCTAAAGGAGAACAAGTTTGCTGGAATCCACAGTGTTCAGTGCGCGCAACAATGACCAATCGCCCCTCGTTCATTTTCCACAAGGGCTATCTTGAATTCATTTGTTTGCGGACGATTTTTCCTCCGACTTAACAAATTACGAAGGGAAAAATAAGGGATCTAACACAAGGAACCTGATGAGTTTATTCACTCTATGGGCGTCTTTGTTTTGACCCCCCCTTGGAATGTGGACCAAAATGTGCGTGCGCCGCGCGGGCATATGTAAACATTATGTTTTGCTAAAGTAACCACATTTTGAATGTACGAATGTCATGAATGTATTTTTGTATGCTATAATTTGTAATGTGATAGGGCCTAGGTCTACTATCGTTTATCTATAGGCATATGTATAGATATATAGATATAGGCCTATAGATCTATAGATATAGGCCTATAGGCCGATATAATGGTAGTGGTTTATTGTAGGCCTAATTTTAATCCGCACAAGGTAGCGCCATACGTGCGCTGCAAGTAGATGTGTGTATTAGAAGTGGTCGTAGACGCCAATACCGAGACTTGTTCATGTTGTCATACACCTGCAGCTGGAATAAATAACAAGGCCAAGCACTGCTAAGAAAGGTTAATACTACAATTGAAGTGTATTCAGGCGAAATTAGCGGCTCGTCCGCAATAAACATTGATAATATTGCTGTAACCTCAGTCAGTCTATTATGCACAAGCAGCAATTAGCTCCAACGTTGATTTGGAGACAACCGCTCCAAATCAATGTTGGAGCTAATTGCTAATCCAGGGTATTTATCTCACCGTTTAGCCTCAAATAAATGTTTCCATAATAGATCATATGTTGTGGGCCTACAGCAACCTCAAGACAACATTGTGCTACCAACCGAGACCAGATAAAAAGTAGGAGATTAAATCCCAATTCGGTTTGCAGATATCGAAACAAAAATGATGCGTCGTTAAGTCTTGTTGTGTATTGTAATTCTTATTATGTGTATCCTGCAGACTTTACAGTTAACGCCAAAGCATTGCAAATCGTGGAAGCTATACACTATTCATCTTCTCACTTGGTGCCAGTGTGTTAAACAGGTTCTCTGAGCCTGCAATATAGCACTGTAAATGAACGTATAAGGGTATACAGACTCACACCCACAATGGAAAACACTATTCAAATCAGAGGAGGCGAGTGTAAGCCAGAAGATGAATGCAAGCCACTTACACTCACGGGTCTTTAAAAGATAAATGCTTAATTAACGCTATAGGTTGCGGTTATAATGAACTTTTCCATTTAGTTTCTGTTGATTTTCCAGCATTTATTAGCACACGCGTACTCTTTTATTTGACTCCACAGAGAAAAACCAAGTTGAGCAAAGTGCTGCCACCTAAGAGTAAAACCGCCCCGTCAGGCCGGCGCGTCGTGTCCGCGCGCGGCCCAGCAGACTGGCCGCCTTTATGGGAGTCGCTGCGCGAGTCTTTTTGTCAGCCCGCGTTTCCGTCCCGGAGCGCTCGCGCTGTCACTTCCACTGACCTTCCCACGCCGCGCGCACCCAGCTGCTCTTCACCAGCTGACAATACGTGTACTGTCACAGGTGCACGCGCGCGCACACGCGCGCACACACACGTACGCACGCACAGTCTTTTTTTTTCTTATTATTGCTGTATTCCCACATACGTGCGTAGTGTGAGTCTATACGTGCCAGACATGTGCGTACGGGCACATCTGCGTGTGCACATAACAAAGTAGCGTAGTCCATAGAGAGAGTACTTGAGCTATTACCTCGCAACTGGCATTTTGGCGCAAACTACCCCCCCCCCCCCCCCCCCCCATCCAAGCACCCTTTCAACGGTTTTTTTCCCTCCTCCAGAAGCGGACGTGGTGGGGAGCAGAGTGCGTCTGGCCAGCAGCAGCAGCCTCTAGGTGAGCCTTTGTGGTGTAAGTTGAAAAGGGCCCGGGGCCTCGAGGGCCACCATGCCCTCCAGTCGCTTTATGGACGCATGTGTCAGCGGGGGGTTATTTTCACCAAACCAGAATAGAGACTAGACATTAAAATACCATTTTAAATCATTCTACAATTGATTTTCTTTTTCTGCCTTACTAACAACCTCACCATTCAACAACGTGCACGTGAGGTAGTGCGGTTTGTGTCGGCGGCTAACAAACAGGAGCATCCACTGGAGGAAAAAACAACAACAAAATAAGTTGACGCACGTGATTTAGGCTACTTATCGATACAACATTATCGATACGAATATATTTTATAACCCCCTACTACATTTACAATGGACTTAATGTTGTAAGCCTATCGCCTCATGTGTGTGCCTATGTGTGTGTGTGTGTGTGTGTGTGTGTGTGTGTGTGTGTGTGTGTGGTGTGTGTGTGTGTGTGTGTGTGTGTGTGTGAAAACATATGTACATTAGTGTGTGTGTGTGTGTTGTGTGTGTGTGTGTGTGCGAATGCATGTTTGTGCATGTGTGTACGTGTGTGCACGTGTATGTGTGTGTGCATGAATATATATATATATATATATATATATATATATATATATATATATATATATATATATATATATATATATATATATATATATATATATATATATGTATATATGTGTGTGTGTGTGTGTGTGTGTGTGTGTGTGTGTGTGTGTGTGTGTTGTGTGTTGTGTGTGTGTGTGTGTGTGTGCATATCAGAAGTGTGTGTTGGGATTAAGGGGTGACGTGCACCTTATAATAACGGTGTCCTCAGCGGTGATAGCCTTCATCCCCATATGGGCTTTACTGTATGATCAGGGCGCGGGACAAGCAGTTCCTGGTCATTTTCATTCGCTGGGGGGGGGGGGGAATCAGCTGTCACTCCAGCATTTTGCGAGATTGCTTTACACTGTAAGCTACTCTTTTCATGGAAAAAAAGATATAAAATTAATCAGCGTACTTGTTGTCCCTTCTTAAGGTCGAGATAAGAAGGTCTCGGTTAGAGTAAGAGGCTTTCGGAGGCCGCTTCTAATAAATAGATGTGACATCTACCTGCCCTCTCAAATGACAGGCACTTTTAACACGTTGGGCACGGACGAAAAGCAGACAAACAAATATTGGACTCTCCTCATGTGTCCATCTCCCCTCCGCCACGGCGTTACGCCGTTTATCTCAGCGTCGCTGCCCACTAGGCCTATATGGACGCTAACAAATTGCTTTTGCAAAAACAAAAACGAGAGGAAGCGAGCGGTAATTGGCGAGCTCGTCTCTGTGTGGCTCGACGTCGTCCTCCGTCGTTTCATTTTCCGCGTGTCGTCGTCCTCGCGCCTATGAGAGGCCGCCTGATGGACTGGACGCGTGTAGGAGCGGCGTGCGGCCCCCCGGCCCCTAATGCAGCGGCGGCTCCCCGCGGCACAACGCGCAGACGCGGGGCCAGCTCTGACTGTGATGGTCAATTGCAGATTCTTATATTTGGATACTGTTATCGTTTTTCCCATTTCCCAACTTGATTGGAGCTTAAAAACCAAAGCAGCTCAGATCGTGCCGGCGTAAATCTCGGGGCCCATTAATCCTTCCCGGTGTCCGTCTCCAGCACAAAACTGCCCCATTGCGCGTGGATTTATGGGGAAATTAAACAGATGATATTCGGTGGAAACTCACTGACATGATAGATTGGATGTTAAAATAGGTGTGTGTGCGTGTGTGTGCATTTGTGTGCGTGCGTGCGTGCGTGCGTGTGTGTGTGTGTGTGTGTGTGTGTGTGTGTGTGCATGTGTGGTGTAGGCCTGTGTGTGCATGTGCGCGCGCTTACATCCTGTTGATTATTATTATAAGCGTGGAATAGGCCGGGAAAATGAGGTCAGGGTTTCTTTGACATAATGCTCATTACAGCGAAAGTACTTTCTTATCTTCTGAGCTATAGCTCTCTGTCCAATATGATCAGTTAATATTGCCTGTATGATGTATTTGGACGAGCCATTACCGTAGGCCTACCTTCTTTATGTTTGTCATCAAACATCTCCTCAAATGCCCAAATTGAATATTATAATTGAAAGACCAGAGCAACTCGAGTTTGATATCAAACATTAAACATGTGTTGTATGTTACACATAAGATAAGATTATTTTACTTCAAGTGAGAGAACGCTATTATAATTGGAAATAATGTAATATATACAATAACTATTGTAATAACACTAAACAACTATATAATAACACTAACTTTGGCAAAGTAATGCCAAAGGCAAATCATGTCACCAAGAATAAAAAAAAGAATTAAAGAGGATCTTTTTGACACATTGTATATCAGGTTACCCAGCACAATATGATTGCTCCTAATATTGTTTTTTTTAAGTCACCTCATTAAAACTAGGCTGGACTGAAATCTTGTTTTTCTCCCATTTTTCTTAAGAAGGGGATTTTAATAATTAAAACATATCACATCCTCTTTTAATTTCTGTGTGTCTTATGTCTAATCCCTTCGGCTATTTGATTCAATCTTAGGCTTCTTGGGTTTGTTTTTTTGGCCTTTCTTGATTCATGATCTCTCCCAATTCTTCCAATCTCCTTGTGGATGGTAAAGCAGGAGAGAAGCCATGTCTTAATCCATGACATTTAATCTAAGACTCTTCCAGGAAGGAGGTCGGAGGTCAGGGCCACAGATTAAAAAAATATGTATCTTTTGCAGTCTGTTCAAAAGCGTATCTCCATCTTCTTCAAGTGTAGAGACATCTGTTATAACAGACATCAGATAGGTTTGAGCCTCCCTGAAATGTAAAATAACATCTATGTGATAACTGTTGTAAACTCGTTTGTAAATCTCATTTGTTTAAGTTAACTCGTACCATTGAGTCATTGGGACTCCACTTTAGATTAGTAAAATTGTATTTTTTACTAGTCGTTTACAGTATCTGAACAGTTATCTAGAACAATGAGCAATGCAACATCTGAACATTAAAAAAACCTCATACATTCTTTCCACATAACCTTTATTGGAAATGTCTTTGTCTGACTTTGTTAACCTAGAAGGCAGAAGCATGATGACTCCACTAGTTACGTGACACAGGGAACAAAACACTTTTTGGTTGTGTATACCTGGGACATGCAGTACGTGCACACGTGGGGCAACGTACAACTCTAGGGACACTGTATATAAAACAACATTGGCAGAGAAAGACTTCACTTCCCATAATCCATTATAAAAATGTGAAAAAACAAACTGCACATACATTCTGGAATTACATCTACGCAACATACAGGGCAGATCATATAACTCAATAAATTAATAAACTTTATTATTTCAATATTTTCAAACTCAACATTTAGAAATGGAACAAATGGCGTTGTGTGTAAAAATGCGTAAACATTTCAGCAGACCTCTGAAACTATCGATAAATATGCATCTGAGAAAATCAAATAAATGACCAGGATGACAGATCTAGCATCCACAGGCACACATTATCTAGCATCCACAGGCACACATTATGTAAAATTGTGCCACAACATGAACTTCAGAGTCAATGTACTCTCTCACATCACAGTAAGTAAACAAATGAAGGTGTGATAAATGGTTATTTTGAAATCTGCAGTGTATTTGAGTTATTGTTACATTTAGTGTTGCTAATGAGACATGCAAACCCATCACAGAGAACACATCAAGTCATTTTCGCACTTCTTACAATAATGTGCTAAAGCCGAATTCACCGCACACATTTAAAGAAGCACTCTGGAAGGTTTTTATTTACGCTTTCTACGGGAACATTCATAGCCTTGACAATGCAAACAAAATGGTCTCCATATTGCTTCTTACGGAGTGGAGTCTAGAATATCAGAACTCTACTTTTACCCAATCCATATAACAGTTTCTATGTAGTCTCAGCTTTTATTGGTCAAGATTATGAATCTATGATGTATCTAGTAGTCAAAAGTGTTATTTCATCACGTGTACCTGCTCCGTTAAATATATGTTGTGGTACATGCATTGTTTTTCAGGTTAACATCAGACACTATAAACGACTGGACTTAATTCACCCTGAACCATGCTACACTGGCCCTGGAACACTTGCTTTTCTATTTTGTCTCCAGCAGAGTTGCACATAGTTACATTGGTAGTCACTGCGGTGCTTTTCAGCACAAAGTCAATGCAAATCAATATGAACATGACTGAATAACATGAGTAGTAAAAACTTTAAGTTAATATTCATCAATTTCATAACATAATGGAATCCTTTTTTGTTCTTTTATTTAAAGGGGGTTTCTCATGACAAAACATCAGCTTAATTTAACATAAAGTCATTCATTACTTGTTTAACGCTTGTGTAATTATCTTAAAACCCTGGCTGCAAACCAAATTTCTACTAGCGGGACAATAAAGATTTGTACTTGAACTTGGAAGTGGAAATCAGTATGCCAGTAAACGGTCAAGCAGGTGGAGATAAGATTTCTTCTCATGAAACCTCACGTCTGTTCTCATCTGGAATATCATACCTGTGCTTCGGTCCAAAAACAAAATGGTCACTTGTAGAGGATTTCAGATATATGTTTATGTGTTTGTTCACATATCTCAGGCTCATTTGTTTAATATCAATGGGCGATAACTATGTATTTAATTTAGTCTTTAATGTGAGAGATGCAATCATTTGGCTAGTATGAGAATGAGAGTATGCAAAATCCAGAATATCCAAAATGGTCAAATTTGACAGCAAATGCTATTTTCCTCCAAAACAAGAAGTCATTTTGAGCTGCTAGGCCTTTCAGGTAAAACCCATCCCTGCACTAAACAATCTGCACCTTCTCAACATTCTTAGATGGTTCTACTACCTTCCCATTGACCAATGGGACCTTCCCATTGGCTAATGGGAAGGTCTCATTGGATAGGGACAGTGTGTCATGGCCAAGGGCATTGTAACGTTGGGTGAGGGGGGGGCATCATTCCTTGTTTGATCTAGTTATCATCCTCTTCATCGCTGTCTCTCATGGATATGCCCTGCATCCCCCCTTCTCTCACGGAGGCAGTAGCTTCCTCCAGTGTCAGCCGGTTGCGGACTGTGTCGTACATCTTGCTGTTCAGCGTGGAGTCCAACACCCCCTGCAGACGGAAGTCCCGGTACTTTTTCTAAACGTAAGGTCAAGAGGTCAAGAGGTCAGGAGGGGAAGGTATTCAGGAGGGAAACCCTGCTATAATGAACATATGTACTCTGAGGCCATACATATTCATTAGGAAAATGTCCAGAACCGAGTTCCATGTACTAAGATACGGTAGGAAGGAGGAAGGAGGATCTCCTTATGGGTTCCTTCTCAAGGATTTCTTCCCTTGGATTTGGGGAGTGTTTGCTTGCTCTTTGTGGGGGTTATAGGGTTAGGGGGTGTCATAAATGGGGCTTGTGAAGCCCTTTGAGACTGCAAATGTGACTAAGGGCTATTTAACATTGACTGACACAGTGACTTTTTAAGAATGACCCAAGGTAAAGAAGGACATTTCCAAAGTCTGGATGGCAATTGACATCTGGCACCATTTCAGCTCAGTAGAAATCCCACTTGCATAAACCAGATTTGATTTTAGTAGTTGGTCACTCTTAAAGTAAATACATATTTTTGATGCCAGCGGTTTTTATTTAACAAGAAATTGGATACACATTGTCAGTTCATGTTTTTAAACATCTTCTGATTCACTGCATCAGTTCAATAACTGTTCCATAGAACTGCATTTTCAGCTGTAACGTTGTACTCGCTGCAACAAATTGCTATGGAAAATTGAACAATGGTATAGAATACACTTGAATGTAGGCCCTTGTTGCATTTACCATCCAATATGTGCCTGACAATGTTCATTATGTTTTCAGCTGTGATATGGAACAGATCAACCAGCAGGAATATAAATAACAGTTTCCTAGGTTGACATGTTGTCTTACTAACACATTATTTGGCAACAGCAATGCTGGCAATGCTGCACAGCATCCAAAAAAGGAAGATTATGCAATAAAATAGGTCAGTAGATTCAAATGATGATTCATAAGGAATTGTGTGTTCTTGTACTTTATTCTAGTTCTATACAGCCAGTAGCTTTAGTTTTAAAAGTAAAATGCAGTTAATAAAATGTTGCATGTGTCATGTTAAATGTAATTTAAACACAGATTAATGGTATAACTACAAATTACAAACATTTAAACATTAAAATGACAATAACTTTGTACCTGCTAATAGCAACAAATATTACTTCTATTTGATGAGAAAAGTGCACAAATACAGTGTTTTTAGTTTGAGTACCCTCACCTTTACAATTCGGATGAGGATCTTCAACTGATACACGTGAAGCTGTAGGTCCATACGGTCAGTAAGCCATGTTCCAAGGAGGTTCATGGTACTTGTATACCATTGCTGTAAACACACACACACACACACACACACACATTTTTTTACATTTGAACTTTGTAGATGTGCACTACACAAAACACATTTTCTACATGTTTAACAAAGAGCTGATCAATACACTTGTCAAACATTACATCTCCTAGTCTTATTCCCTCTGCAGATAGGAATGTGATCCCATGGTCGCTGCTCTCTCTCCCTATGGCACCAGGGTTGAGGGACAGGTCTTTAGCAATATGTCTTACTGATGTTGCAGAAAGTTGCAGTAGCAAATCCATGAAAACAACAATGATGATTTTTGATGTCAATACTGCGATAGAAATGTTATATTGCATGATTTCCATGAACATTGGTGGAAAGCTGAACATTTGAAATCAGGAGTTCACCCTAATATGACCATCACTTTCTTAATGTAGAGACCACTCAGTATTCCCTATCCCAAATGAAGAAAAAACACTGCCATTTCACATGTAATGGATGGGGGAGGATGAGAACAGGCTGATCAGGGCTGTGGATAACAGGTGGGGATATTCGGGAACAACTGGAGGGAGGGGGTTCATTAAGAATGTTTTAGCTGTCATATTCATATTAAATTAAGCAATAAGCCAAGAGAGGCCGTGGTTTACACAGTCATTTCAGAACAGCTAGTCGGCATTGTTAGGCACTACGCGAATAAGACGGTTACTAAACTAAAACTATAGACTACCTATTAGTAAGATTTCACAAAATAAACACACAGCAACATAAAATGCGATCATTTATTGAAAAGCATAATTTTTTCACCAAGCAATATAGTTCCTCAAGACAGCAAAATGGTTGCCAAGCAACACAGGCTGCAGGCTTTAGCATACAGGCGCATTCATTCTAAAAATGAATTGTAATGCGTTCACAGGTGTGTGTTTAAAGAGCATTTTACAACAGCTTTGAGCCAATCAGAATTAAGGACCGGAAATATCCATTTTCTAATGTGTATTTGAAGTTCGTTCACAAAGTAAAATAAGCCTTTTTTCAATCTGAACCTCCCCCCGCCCTACGACTTACAGCTTAAGCAAAAATGGTGGACCATATCACTAGAAGAGTATAGGAGCCGAAAGGTAAAGATACGGTTATTTTTAGTTGTGCATCATGTATTCGCAAGTAAACAACCTACTCGTGATCTTGAATGACTCCAAATGTGACCTAAAAAGGTTCAACGTTAGACATGGGAGAACTCTGCATGTGGCTGAGCCAGTACTGTCATTTAAAACAAGGGTGCAGTAGAACATGGCGGGTGGAGACAGCGATGGGGGTGAATCAGTGTGGCGCTCCGGTGCCAGGAGCTTCCTCTATATCGCCGTGTGCCTGTGAAGGCATCGCCACGCCAGCCGGCCTGTGATCTCGCCCCGAGCGTAACCCCCTGCAGGGAGGCCAGGCCTTGAGCGACGGATTGACTGCATCACATTTCCATGCCTTTCTATTTATCATGGGGATCTATTGCACAGTACACTCACAGCGCCCGTTCTATAGACAGCAGACACATTGGCTTTCATACCTGGGTTAGCCACACCATTTGTGCCATAAAATAATCCCCATAGACATGCTATCCTGCTGGTCTCCTGTACTTTCTTCCTTGTGGATCACAGATTCTTGTGCTATTTCACTCATTCATTCTTTGATTCCCTTCCGTAATTTTTCATGAATTTGGGGATTTGTGTTATCTTGTCATTTTCTTTATTTCCCTACTTAGTCAAATGTTCAGGGTCCATGATGAACTCACATTTGTATGAAGTTAAACCTGTCATTTAATATTTCATGTTAACCATCTCATTCCTTGCTGTTGATTCTCAAATGACAAACCCATTGGTTTGGTTGGTTGTCTCCTTATGCCTCTTTATCTCCAAATGGTACTCTTAACACCATCTCTGGAGCAATCACTTCAACTTTCACAGCAGACGCATCCAAGCTGTGGAAACCAAACCAACCAATCCCTCTTGACTCTAGAAAAAAAATCCATCAATCCCAGTGTAATAATCCAAGGCGCACATGCAGATCTTCCCTGGTGGAAGTAAGCAGCAGGATCCACATGCTACACCACACAAACTCATGACTAACTTTAAAAACACTTCTTAAAGCTCGCCAAGCTTGTGAAATGAACAGTGCTGGCCCCTTCCTGTTTTGTCCCCCTTGGCAGAGGCTAACAAAAGCATCCATCTGACAAATTCACTGCAGCTCTCTTTTTCTTATTAGGCCGAATGGGGATCAGCAGGGGGCTGCGCTGCCTAACAGCCAAAACAAGCGTTATATGTCTCTGCATACTAAATGCCATAACCTGACAACCATCAAATCTGGGGCATTTTTAACGACTTCCATCTGAAGCTACGGCTTGGAGGGGCAAAAACAGGGTGAAGAAGAGATGTCATGGGTGTTTGTGTGTATGTGTTTCGCGTATGTACGTAGGCACACACACACAACGACACTGACACACACACACACTTTCCGCCCCCAACTACACACGGATGAACCCCCACCTGGGCACAGGCGACAAGCCCACCCTTTCCCATCATCACACACACACACACCACAGACACATGCGTGCAATCCGACACACACACATACACACACACACACACACACTCACACACCACAGACACTCACACACACACACATGCACATGCGCGCGCGCACACACACACACACACAAAGAAGTGAACGTACATCTGCCAGTCCATCCCCCTTGGAGCGAGAACCGGGAGACAGAGCGACCTCCTGCCCCCTTTTTACACCAGCCCATCACCTCCTCCACCACCACCTCCTCCACCTCCTCCTCCTCCTCCTGAATCTGCGTTCCCTACTAACCTCCACCCAGAGCCACACATACATGCACACACACACTCCACTCACGCACACATTGCACTCTGGAGGCGACATTCACACCAGACGTCTTTGCATGTTTAGGGGAGGCTACGGTGCATGGTGGGGTGGAGCTGA
>JAOPHQ010004549.1:855000-917500 GCA_030340625.1 Merluccius polli
AGTGACACTAGGAGAAGGCCCAAGCAACACCCACACAGGATCCATAACAAGCACAGTGTGACAGGCAGGGGTGAGCAAACATCTGGCACTGGACAATTGTTGTGTTGTTGGTTTTGTTTTTGATAAATGTTGTTGTCATCCTGGGCAAAAGGGACCAGTCACACAAACTGGTTTAATGGCAGCATGGCATGGACAGTTGGTGTGGTGTGTAATCTGGAATTATAAGAAACCAGCAAACACGCTCCTAGGACACATGCTGGCACAAAGTCACCTGCTAACTTTACACAACCAAGTTTTCTGTTCTTTTTCTCTTGCTCGTCTATTCTACTCCTCTCGTTTTGAACACTTGAATCAGATGTCCTTCTCTCCATCTCTCCATAGCACTCCTCTCTATCCCGTAATAATCCATCACCCCAGCAGAGCGTATGAGCTCGCTATCTATTAGTATTTTCTTAGGGAAAGATTAGACGAGGAGACAGAGTTTATCCTGCAGGGATAAACTCTGCTTCTAAAAACCAAACAACAACTCAGTGTGAAGTATAAAGAACCTGAGGGAATAACACTTTTAAATCTAATACACATTCTCATGTTCTTTCACTTAACAGCCATTGCATGCTCCATAGAAACAGTTACTGTATTTTTTTTAAATGTGCAATATAAATATAACAATAGTTTCTTTCAGAAGTCTGAAGCCCAAAGCACACAGCCGAGTCGGGGCAGACACAGAATAATGTTTTACAATTTTCATGTCCAAAATAGACTTGAGTCCTAAACGAAGCGATGGAAACAATACAGCCCCACTGCAGTCACACTCGGTGTGTTTGACTCCGCTTAAAACAAAATGATTCTATGCTTTTTTGGGTCGCGCTACAAAAATGAAGCAAAATTCGCACTCTGCAAAGTGATGGGAGCTTCGGCTGTGTGTTTTAAGGCCAAACTTCCCATGACAAGCTCAGCACTTAACATATATTGGTTTCATTACCCCCACCGCATCATGTACAGTGAAGTGTCCAAAGGGAACAATATTGTCCCCAATCATCCCTCCCCAATGGGAGTCATTTACAAGACAGTGGGTGGAGGCATCTTGCAGATCGCCCACCTCAATGTGAACAATGTTGCATTTAAATGTCCTACCATGTGACTCTGCCATACTTGAGCATATGCTAAAGAAAGCAAACAACTACACGGGCGTTAAGATGGGCAGGGCCTGTAAATGCAGAGCAGAGCCTTCATACAAAGAGAGCTTTTGTTCTTTTTTCTTACATTGATGACCTCTTGTTTGCCAGCTCAGATGGAGCAACCATTGCATTAGGGGTAATCCCTCCTCAAGGACCGTGCACATCTCAAACAAACAACAGCCAGACAAAAGACCATGAACACCAAGAAGTCCGCAGGGCACAGGAGTAGAAAGACAAGAGTTTGCTTTTAGCAAAGTGGAATAGCCAGAGTTAGCAGTCCACAAAGTGGAAAGCTGCCACAAGTATGAAGACACACAGACAGCTGTGGCTTGGCTAGGAAGCAAAGTAGGTCAATTATTTTTGCTAATTACTTTACATTATTGCGTAATGTCGGGGATTTTCTTTTGGCACAACTCTCAGTTAAGTAAGAGTTATCAATTGTTAAATGACTTGAGTTAATAGGATTGCCCAAGTTAATAGTTGCAGATTGTAAAATGACGAGTTGTGTTGAATGATACAGTTAAATAGTAAATTTCATATATTTCAGAATGTATAAAACAACATTTTTAATACCATTTTAAATGTTGCCGCAATGGCAATCATTTGGAACAATATCAATATTTTTGGTCTATATCAGTATCTCTATATTTTTCTCTATCAATAATCAGAAAAGTCATCTCACATGCATTTTAATTCCAGCTGAAACAGGGTTCACATATCCTTTAAAATTAACACAATTGTTTGCAATAAAAATAGGTCATGATGAATATACTGTATACTATATTAGAAATAAAAACAAATGTCTAAAAAAATGGTCAAAGAGAAAAAACTAAATCACAGTAACAGAAGTATCACAGTATGCTTAGAATGTGTCTTAAAAATGAATGTCTTAATAGCATATATTCAATATAACTCATTAATTGTGCGGTAATCCACAATAAAAAAAAAGGGATGTTTGACTCTATTTAATGCAAAATAATGTTTTCATTAAAAAAAAATTGAAGACAATCTGTCCTACAAAGGATCCTCGAAGCAGTGCTGTCCTCGGCAGTATCATCTGTAGCGCGACATGGACACCCCCCTCCAGAGTGAGTGGGAAGCGTACTTACATCAAACAGTCTCTCTATGTAGACCTCTTCGTTGACCTTGTCCCTCAGCATGTCCTGGGAGTGGCGCACAAACGTTACGTAGCCATCCGCCACGTCCATGCCGGGCTTCTGCAGGACGGCAACAAGAAAGGGAAGAAATGAGTGACAGAGCGTTCACTGTTTCGCCGTATGAGGACGGAAGCTGGAGAGAGAAAGTACAACATCTACTGTCATCACTTCACAAAGCACAACAAAACATTTGTGACAAATAGACTAGGTGTTTTAAAAAAAGGTAGGTCTGAGTCTTTCAATATGACTGGAACATTGTCATAAGCCTAACCTTTCCATAACAATGTACTGTAATGGAAACATAGAAAGTTATTTTCAGGGGGTTTACTTTATTCAATGTCCAATATTATAAGTAAATGTATAAAAATAAAGTATAATAAGTAAATGAATAAAAGTCTGTTCCAGTCCTACTTTCTGAAAGATCATGATCCAGAAAGGAATGGTAACCTATCTCGTTATAGCGTACGCTTCAGTTTCCTCATGCCATGTCTTATTTATTGGTAACGTTTTTTATTAAGGTCCATGTAATAACCATTAATTAATAGGTAATAAGGCCCTTGTAAGTCCTTACAAGATGCTTATTAACATTATTGTGTGTTTATAAGCCTATATAAGTATATAACTATTTATTTACATTTCCTCTTGTTTTGACTTAATCTACTATAACTTTATCAGATCAATCCCTTTTTCAGACACCAGTCTGTTGATCTTGTTTTTCTGTTTTTCCTTTTATTTCTCTTTTTTTTCTTTTCTTCATCTGTTATATATTATATGCAAGTTATATGCAAGCCACCTCCCAATGTCCAGTACTTGGGAGGCATACAGGTAATTTGCATCTTCACCATTGTTGCAATGAATAAGCAAACATAATTAGTGTGGTTGCAAAGCAAGCAACACTATTGTTAATACATTTGCTGGTGAAGACTTTACATACAACTATTAAAGAACGGGTTCTTAACATTTTAGCAATATGTATTGACATAAAGTACAGCCAGCTGCCATTCAGTCATCATTATTTCTTAAGCATTACAAATTCAAAATGGGAAACTTTCTGTCTACTTCCTGAAGCGATCAGGCGTTGTTCCCTACCGTCCTATGTAGTGTGAATTGAATGTGTACACTCCCTGTGACTCTCAACATGTCACAGGTCCACTTTGCAGGGCACTACAGAGCACTGGGAACCGCCAGTCTCAAGTCCATCATCTGTAGACTAAAGTCAAGGTCATGCAAAGTCCTTCAACTCCTCTGTACTTGACAACACATCTGTCCACTCTGCAAGACACGCAAATGAATGTGAAAATGCACTAACCCCCTTCCCAAAGAGACTCTTACTTTGGATACATTAAACACACCATTAGCATCACGGACAAAACATACACAGTGCCACATTAGATTTGTTGACAGTGCTTTTAATTTGTAAAAAAGTAGCAATTTGTTGCGCGGAACCAAAGAGGTGGTGGCTAAGAGCACTGGGTGCAGATTAAAGCACACTGGGTGCAGATTAAAACATGCTATTTGGAGCTCAAGCCCTCACTGTTCTCAGATCAGTGGGCTTCTTGTTGCACAACATGGAATCACAACCGCACGCCGCACAGCAACGGCACGGCTGGCAGTGTTGGCAGTGATTGGCCGTATGCATATGAATGGACACTTGCAGTAGAACGATGGGGACACTTGTGAACGGGGAAATATGCAAATGAGTCTGCAAAACGGCTTGGCGCAAGCTTGGCCAAGTGTTGTGCAATTCACAAAACAAATAGATGACACATGTGAAGCGTGGATGGAGATGGATAAATGCTTTACCAAGAGAACTGTATGGTGGATTCTGTGATGACTAGAGCCTACCATTCCAAATACACACACACACCTACAAGCACCACACACACACACACACACGCACCACACACACACACACAAAACACACACGCACCACACACACACACAAAACACGCACGCACCACACACACACACACAAACACACGCACCACACACACACACACACACACACACACACACACACACACACACACACACACACACACACACCACAATAGTATAGTTCTATTCCCTGGAAGTATACAGGCCATAAAGTGTAAGGCAGACAGACAGACAGACACAAAGGATTCCACCATAATAATGAGCTCTCACTTACAGGTACATCCACATACTTAGAGGCAGCTTTCACCTTGAGGTAGATGGGGAGAGATGGGGTGAAAGTGTTAGAGCTCTACACCACTTCTTCACAACAATGGCTTCATAGCAACACAATGTGCCTGTATTTCTTCACCTGATCAACTCACAATAGCAGCTCCTGTACTTCTCTCAAGCTCTCTCAAAGTGCGTTTCAAAATTCAGTAAGAATTATTATCGCCACCAAATGGGTTGTTAACTGAGGTGTTAAGTTATTTGAAATGGAAAGGGAAAACCAAACGAAATAATCAAACCATAAAGAAAGAAAAAGTGGTTCTGAAATTGAATATGAGGGAAAATGATTGAATATTGGCTACATGAAACTGCTCACACACCTCAACAGTTCAAAACATCAAATAATGTTACAAAATGATTTGTTTACATTTCTTCGTTTTGATACCTGCTGTTCAATTGAATTGCATCAATTCAACAACTGCACTGGGGTTGCTGATCAACATGCTAGCAATGTGAATCAAAGAAAAGATAAATGGCTATTAATGTCCCCCAAGCATCTTAACCATGAGAAAATACAATCCTCATGACCGGTAGGAGCACACAGTTGAGTGTTGAGAGTGCGTGTTCCTCTGTGGATATTGATTAAGTGGTAATGAATTTGTCTGTTTGTGCGTGCATGTACGTGCGCTTGCATGTGTGTACATGTGTGCGTGTACATGTGTGCGTGTGTGTGTGTGTCTTACTGTGAAAGACAGGAAGGAAGAGAACAGCGTGCCCTCGTCGTATCGTGACAGCTTGGCCAGGACACTCTCTAGGATGACCATGAACTGGGAAGAAAGAGAAGTTCAGTCATGCACTGTGGAACATGTTACATTTGTAGCTGTTAAATATGCTGTAGGTAGGATTTAACAGTTATTATTTAAGTTAATCTATTTGGAGTTGATTGGCCTGCCTCTGTATGAGCCAATTTAGATTTTAAACTGCTCCCAGCTCATTTCTGACCAATCAGGGCATCTCTTCCCTGGTTGGTTCACAGGAATCCATCTTGCCTGTCAATCACAGGTGTGTGAATGCAAGACTCCCTCTCTGAATGCAGAGAGGGAGGGGACATTTTTTTTGTTGTTGTTTAGGTTGTTTGGTTTGTTTCAAAATCTTGCTCTCTTCTGCTCTCTATCTTTACAACTCTCAAATATTACCTACATCAGCTGTAATGTGGTACCCCTGTGGTAGTTAGGCATTGAGGAATCAGTTAACTCTTTATTCATGTTACTGTAATACTTTAGTCACATTAGTAAATAATAGTTTGTCGAGGATGTTTGTCTCTCTAACATGAGACCTTTTCAACCATGTGAAAGTGTGAAAAAGTTCAAACAAGCTGAGTTAGACTACCTTTGCTACCAGTAGAGTTATCATCTCCTTCACGGTCTCCTCGATGAGATTGTCGATTTGAGAATGGTATTGTCTCTGGTAAAACACAAACAAAGTCAACTGTGTTACTGTGCTACACTTAGCACAGATATCATGCAAATGGTACTGGGGACATCTGACTTTCGTTGGTCTTTCAGGTTGTATTTGTACGAGACGTAGCACTTCTGTGTAAAATATGGCTGCTGCTACAGTCAATTAAACATGGGTACTCTAAATACTGATGCATGGAAGCAGTCTTAAAATAGCATCATCTGTGTTGCAAAATAGATTTGATTTAAAAACATTATAACAAATACTTCATCACAGTGTGCAAATATTCTTTTTCAACGATTTGTTCTCCAATTAATTGTCATTGGAGGGCAGAGGAATCCTTAAAACTTGCAACATTCGTTAAAGCCCTATGTCCCCATTCAAGATGTTAAAGGGTAAAAACTAGTATTAGTTACAAGGGGGATGATGTAATAGACACTGAGAAACATGACACCTACAATTAGTTGATATGAACCAATGTTGGGATGCCTTGGGTATGGTATCAAGGATTTGATTTTAGTAAAAATGCAGTCGGGAGTTAAAGGGCAGTAGGGAGTCGGGTAGGTGCTACAGAACAGATCAACATTTACAATCATTCAGATTCATGGCTGCTTTTACTCCACATCAGGGTTGGGTTCGCTGAACTTCTTTTTTGAACGTTCTTTTTATTGCAATAATTTGAAATTCAGAAGGTATTACTCATTATCTGCATTGTTATGATTGAATTGTTGCCATTAAAATAACATTAGAACCACGCTGGAATTAAAAGTAAAATGAATGCATGGTGGTGTGCAGAGGCTGTGTTGGAGTAGTCAGCCACTGGGCTCTCATTCCTTTTGTTCTGGGCCCGCAGAGCCAAGGAAACGTCTTTACGCATTCACGGGTAATTAATTCAGCATTGGTAATTGGTATCAGCTTCAAGAATCCGCGAACATGAGAACTCTCACTTCTACCCCATGTATATTCAATACCCTCTACACATATGCTAATGAAATCCAAACAATTGCAAGTGTAGGGAGACAGGCAGGGGAAAAGTGAAAGCTAATTATACATTTGGGAACTGGGGGTGAGATTTCAATTGAATTGTTAGCCACACTTACTTACCCATTCTCTAACGAACTTTGACACGACAAATAAAAAAAATGAAAAAGAAGATAGATTCAGGAGACATGACATCTATAGTATAGTTAAAAGGTTAGGGAGACATGGCAACTAGTATATTTAAACAGTTAGGGAGCAAGGAAGAAACATCAGTGGTAAATCAAGTCAAATCCAAGTGGAGTCATGTTTGGTACCATTACAGTGTGATACATTTTAAACATAATCTTAACATCGGGTATAAGACTGTATGCCATTTAGAAGAAGAGGGAACATCCACCGTGAACATATCGCAGAATTAAGAACAGCAGTGAAAATGCTTTTTCACATTTTATTTTCATTTTATAAGTGTCAGAGAACATTTTTTAAATGTTGTAATATGTCTTATATGATCTTTAACATAGTAATCTATGCAATTTTTTCACTGTTACTAAAACAAACCTGTCATTTAGAGAAAACAGGTGTAAAATCCTATGTTTTTGCCAGTCTCCGCCAACCAGTTTGTGAAAGTTCTACTCTGCTCCGAGTTCAAGTTACGTTCTTGTCATGCCTCTGGTGTCCCTTCAACATCATGATGAAGGGACACCGGTGGTGAAGTGTGTGGATGTGTGGAGCGCCGTCTGGGCAGCGGTTGATGTTGATGTCCGCGTCCGAGAGAGGGTTAAGCTTCTCGGACATTTATAACACCACGAGTTGTGTGGTGCATTTCATATACAACATAGCTCATGATATCGCTCATACACAAATACAGTACTAGCTTTAAAAAATGGTTCACAAAGTTGCCGTGGGTCCTAACGACGGGGATTACATATATGCGGATAGCAAATTCGAAACAGTTCACTTACACTTTAAAGATGATTTTGAACTGATATCTAAACTCTAAGTTTAAGTCCATACAACCACACATCTGTGAATTAAGATGACATAAGCAAACAGAAACTACCCAATTGCTAACTAAGCCACCAGCTGCAAGACCTCTCTCTTTAATAATATTCATAATTCTAAATATAGGAGTGTAGTAAGTATTCTTTATATTTCATATTCATTAATATTTATTCATTTAATAAAAACATACTTTATGAAATGATTGATCGTTAATCATTAGTGGTCACATGCAGGGGCGGACTTACCATTAGGCAAAACTAGGCGGTTGCCTAGGGCCCCAAGTTCCTGAGGGCCCCCTAAAAATCCACGCGTGCGCCACCCCCCCCCCCCCGTCAACAATCGCGTAGCCCCCCCCCCCCGTCAACAATCGCGCAGCCCCCCTCCCCCGTCAACAATCGCGCAGCAGCAGCACCCCCCCCCCCCCTCCCGCCGTCAACAATCGCGCAGCACTTCCACCCCCCCCCCCCCCCCCCCCCCCCAACTGTCCAGGGGCCCCGGGGGATACTGATCTATGCTATGTTCGCCTTAGGCCCCCAAATTGCTAGGTCCGCCACTGGTCACATGAGCACACATTTCAAACAGGTTTTATTGCTACCACTCAAATTGAAGTAAAGGCCATCTCACACACATACACACACACACACACACACACAACGCGTGGATGACTTTAAAACCCTAAAGGTCCTACCTCTTGGCCCAATTCCATAGCGCAGAGCTTGGCCGACTGGGCCTTGGCGTCCACCATCACGTTGAACATGGTGCAGATGGACTGAGGCACACGGAAGTCTGTGGCCCGGCTGCTCTTCTGGAGCCTGGCCTCGAAGGCCACACGGGTCCTGCACAGCGGGGAGGAAGGTCAGCATGTTGGTTGGGGTTTGTATATTCACGAGATTCAAGATGTTTTATTTGCCAAATGCAACATAGTGCAGTGGAAATCTTTTTTTCATGCATTCCGACAAAAAAAAAAAAGGAAAGTAAAATTGAAGAGTAGATTAAATTACATACAATAACAAAAACAAATTACAGAATTATGTATGTAATAATAATAATAATAATAATATTTAACATTATTCATACAACACCTTTTCAAGCAAAGGCTCAAAGTGACTACACATTGAAACAACACAGTGAAAACACATTAATTACAAAGAATAAAATAAGACCATAAAAGGATAGGAGATAAAATGCTAAATGCACCAACTTTGAAAAGCAGGTAAAAAGGTGCGTTCTTTTTGGCGGGTTTTAAAAGTAAGTACAGGTTCTGCACAAGGGACAACTTGTGGCAGGTTATTCCACCATGTGGCAGCCATTAAGCCATGTCCCCTTGGATTCTACACTAGCAGCCATCAGGACGGATAGAAGATCACGGGAGGCTGATCAACTCAGTGGTCAAATGTTCAGTAACCAAATTCACACGAGAGCCAGGTTAGGGAAGAGACATCACCTGGCACCTGGTTTCTGTGTGTGCGGGTCGCCAACATAGGTCAAGTCGTACAGGTTGTTGTGGCACACAGCCAGCACAGGTCTTACCTCTTGATACAGGACTCTATCATATCGCTGGACATGAGTTTAAGGCGGCTCTCCAGGTGCTTGCCAAACTCCTCCTCGGGCCAGTGCAGGTCTCTGATGAAGGTCTGCAGAGCGTCCAGCTTCCAGAACAGGTCCTCGGAGGTTCCAGAACCATTACTGCACGGTATTCACAGGCGAGGCATCACAGTCAAGAATACAACAACAACAAGGCAACACTAAACAAGAACCATGCAGGGATTCATAAAAGCAGGGCAGTACATCCAAGGTGAAAGTCATAGCTTAATGTCAGCTGAGTCAACACATGAACATGGATGAAACACATGAACATGGATGAAACACATAAACATGGATGAAACACATGAACATGGATGAAACACATGAACATGGATGAAACACATAAACATGGATGAAACACATGAACATGGATGAAACACATGAACATGGATGATTCATCTCGGAGCGTGAGTCCATAAATGGAGGAGGTTTCAGAGGGGCACAGAGGGAACGCAGAAGGCACTTCCAAGCAGGGCCGTGCAGAGACCCTTTGAGGGGCAGGGGCTCAAAGTCGAAAACGGGAGAGGCTTTATATTGCGCGATTGTTGAGCGGGGGCGGGGGGGGGGGGGGGTGCTACCGGACGATTTCTGTTGCACGATTGTTGAGCGGGGGTGGGGGAGGGGGGGCGATGGGGGGGTGCTGCCGGTGGATTTCTGATGCGCGATTATTGACGCGGGGCCGATAACGGAAATTTAAATGACCACTCAAAAGGGCACTTTGGTCCTTCAGAGGGAAAAGGGCAGGGGCTCGGGCACCCATAGCCCCCCCCTCTGCACGTGCCTGCTTCCAAGGTTCCTTAGGGCTTTGAGCATCACAGTTATGCTATAATAATCATAACCGTAATCTTTGTATCATGGTGTTGAATCCTGGGCCCACTAACACACACCACTAACACCAAAATATTAATTGTATATATTTCTTGATATTTATAAATCCATCCTACACATTTTTGATGGGATTATAGGCTGTCCACTGATTTGTCAGATGCCTGCAAGTTCTTTCTTCAATCAGTGTTTGGTAAGGTAGTTAGAAGTTGTTTTCTCTCTCACTGACTAGCAGGGAAGTACATTTTGAATTCACTTTTAAATAAAAGTGAATATCATAAAGAGCACTACACAAACAATATTGGCAAGGTTGTGACTTTGTCTGTTCATCTGTACATATGCAGGCAAAGAAGCTAGGGACCAAAACACTGGCACAGATTTGGTCGGTTAAGTTAGGCTCCCATGGAGAGCTGGGAGGGGGGTTGGTAGAAGTAGTGGCTGTTAGCTAACGTAGCTCAATGTTAGCCCAAAGGAACAGCCAACAGTTGAAATATCATTCTCCACAAGAGCGAGACAAAGAGGGGGCTAAAGACTAGAGGGGTTGGAGACGAAGGGAGGGGCAGAATTCAAGGTACACAATGGAAAGATACAAATGCATCACACCATCATGGTGAACTGATATTACACAGGAAGTGTGCTCTCATAATTCTTCAAATTGGTTGCAGTCAGAAGAAAAAGGTGATTTTTTTCTTCTCATTCCATTAAGCCCCATGCTGTGACATTGGCATGAACTTGGCTTTCAGCTTGAATATTGGCAATAGGCCGCCAGATCCATGCGACTTCTTTAATATTCATTTCTACCGCTCGGCACCTTTTGCATGTCTCCTCTTCCAAATCTTCCAAATTGGCTTACTTACAAACCACCTGATCTAAAGTATTAAAAGTAATGTGGTTATGTGCTGTGGCCATTTACATCTTTCCCTAGTAAAAAAGTAAAAAGTTTAAATAGTGTCCGGCGTGCAGTCTGGATCACTTGTACTGTGCTCTGCCACTGCTCCGTATGCACGACTGCATATACTGAGGATCCCAGTGGAGAGCAAGAGATCCTGAGCTGTGGCACCGGGGTCACACTCTGCAGGAGGCAGAGTGTCTGCTGTGGATGTGGGGAGCTCTCTTTACACCTTTCATCTCCCAGTTGTCACTGCAGAAGATGTTTCGCTCAAGTTTTGCAAGTGGCATAAATAATGTGTCAAGTGACTTGTAGAGATGTGCCGAGTGCTTAATTACTAAGGCTAAACATAGCCCGGCTAATTCCTTGGCCCGCTAAATGTTAGGATCTCGCACAGTTTATATTAACACGTATACAGAAAATTTGGTCAAATCTTAACTATAGCATATATAGAATCATCAATATACAGTATAATCCTCTGGAGTAATACAAATAAGCAGGTTGTACATTAATAAATAAACATGTGAACTCACAAAACAAACACCAAGCTACGAATAAATACCGGGTTTCTTATACATAAAAACAAACAAACATGCTATTCCTTGATGAACCACATCCAGTACACCTATCTGTAACTCTTCATGTTGTGTAGTAGCACCCGCGAGTCAGAAATATCATTAACAATGTCGGAGATAAATTTAGCCGTGCTCGGAAGAACCCAGCGGGCACGGCTCCTTTAGTGTCCCATTGGTTTTAGGGTAGAGAACAGATGCCAAGTTCATGCCAAGGACAAGTGGTAAAGTCTTAGGCTCTTTAAAACAAATACAAACTCTGAGTCATAAATAGCTGCCATCCAGTTGGGCGTTGGAAAGCTGGGCATTTGCAGCATATTAAAGCTTGACACTAATAGGTTTGGTACTTTGGGCATTTGGAGGTAGACATTGGGCAGATTACTTGTTATACTCCTGGAGAGGAAACACAGAGAGCGTGGAAGAAAAAAAACAATGTCTGTGACAAAGGCAATGGGAATGGGGCTGTATAGAACAATGCTTTGAAAACATAGAGGAAATTACATTTGAAAACAAAAGGCAAAATTAAAGTAAAATATATATACAAATCACAGACCAAAAATAATTATCGACACTAAATTGAAAAAGGCTCAAACTAATTGTTACATGACAAAATGTCCAGCAGTATTCCTGCATTGTCAAAATGAACTTATACCAAGCGAGCATACGATTAAAATCATTTTTTTGTTGTGCTACAAATATGAACCGACATTTACGCTCCCTGTGCTTTGGGCTTCAGACTTATTTTTTTAAATACAAAATACAGTTTAGCATTTAAGATATTTTTTAAGTGATGCAATGAAAGTGCTTCATCCCTCAATTCCTCTTTGTTATTATTATGCATTAGTACAATGTAAAATGTCACCTTCTCCACCATAGTGAGAATAGACGCTTTTCACAGAGGTGTCATCGTAGGACAAACACAGGTGTCACCCAACACTAATTATAGGTCTGCTACTTTTATGTACCAGGGCACAGGTAGTAGACTAAACTAATGAAGATAAGTCTGCGACCCATACCCTTGTACATAAAAGGAGCAGACCCATAATTAGGGTTATGACCTGTGTTTATCCTACAACGATGATGCCTCTGTGAAATGCATCTGTAAAGGAAATTGAAAGCAGAAGAAGTCTTACTTGACAGGCTCCCAGGACTCTCTCTCGAAGCCCCTGTGGATGGACTGAGCGATGGAGGACTCCATCAGGTCCACATAGCGCACCACCAGCGGGGCATACAGGTCCTGGAGGTGCTTGTGGAACTTTCCGTTGCACAGGTTGTCTTTAGAAAAGAGAGACACAAATAAATAAATACATATTGAATTATTTTAAAGTGGCAATCTCAAAGATTTCCATTTTGTTCTCTTTGGCGACACATATGACGATAAGCGGTAATTGTGGGTGCGTTTTGGACCACACTTCAATGGCTTCCCAGATCCAAACTGTCGCCTGTTTGACATCAGTCAGTTGGCAGTCAGCCACTGCTAGCATCGCGAGCAGAGAGACCGGAAAAAACAGTACGCCGCTTTACACACAGTAGCTCCCTCTACCCTCTCTGGTGGAACTACCACTGCTGGGAAATGGAAACGCGTCACAACCTGTTCAACACTTGCGATTTTTTTGTGGGAAAGTCGCTACCGACACCCAGTTCTTAACATTCATAATACTGCAAATGCAAAGGCTTTCATCAGTGGGCCATAGGCTCAATCACCATTAAGTAACCTCAATCGGCGATAGTGACTTAACAGACATTTATTTACATGAAAGAAAGAGATTGATTTAATAATAGCATTAACATTTTTGTATTTTCCTCATGTAATGTTTCCATGTTGTAGATTGTGTTGTTTTTTTTCATTCATAAAACCCTGTTCAGTCCATCTCTGTGATTAACATAATTACATTACAATAATTACATGATTGCTAGTGTGAATTAAAAACAATTAATTCCTTTACAAACAAACAGTCTATAGACAGTTTAAGATCAAATTAGTAGTAATCTTACTGAATTAAAGCTATTTCATAATTAAATACATATTCTCAAAATATCTAGGATAACCTAACCAGATTACACTACAGCTATATACAGCTGTACATCAGTTCATCTGGTTGCCTTTTCACTATCCATTAAGTGTAATTGTTCTTTTTGTATGCGTTTGTACAATTATGGTTACAGACTCGCTCTCCACCTCCCTACACTTGTAATTTGAGTGTAATTAATTTGCTAAAAAAGAGACAAAACACACAATAAACAAAGTTAAAGATGAATTTGACTGATACCATTATTATTATTTCTTTTTTTAAATGGTCTATAGATATCATTGGATAATAATACAAAATAAGATAATAATATTGTTACTGTGATTTATTTTGGCCACAAAGAATTGTGTAGTGAAAATCTGACAGCCCTATATATATATATATATATATATATATGTATATATATAAAACCATAATTTATACTAAGACTGTATCTAGGGGTGTTTAAAACTGACAGGCAAGTACTTTCCTATTTCTATTGGCTCCCAACTGGTAAAAAGGCAGCACTGACAAAGACCACAGGAGATAAAATGGAGGCCAGTGTGTGCTAATGTGATGCCTCACGGCTCTGCGCAGTCTGTCTGCTTTTCACTCACTCTCTCTCTCCCACTCTTTGTTTTTGTTCTCCCTTTTCGCAACCCCTCCAGTGCGTGTATCTGTTTATTTGTGTGTGTACATGTTGTTTATGTGTGCGCGTACATGTTGTGTGTGTGTGCGTACATGTTGTTTGTGTGTGTGCGTACAAGTTGTGTGTGTGTGTGTGTGTGTGTGCACGCACATGCACACTTATGTGTCCCGGTGCGCTTTTGCGTCAGCGCGGGAAACAGTCAAGGTCGATGATACACAGTAGGTGCCATGTTGGCTGCTTCCTGGTTTGCCACTCTGCCAATTAGCCACTTGAGCGGCTGCTGTCCACTTGGATGTGTGTGTCCAGGAGTGCAGACGCGGGGGCTTTGCCGCTCTCTCGCGGGCACGGCTATGCTTTAGACCTCATTAACTCCTCGCATGGTGCCCGACATTGTCGCCTGTGTGGTGCTAAGGCTATTTACAGACACATACGCCGAGCGCTATGGGGCCGCACCGCAGATGACCTTCCACCACGCACTCTACTGTCGCTCTGTCGTGTGTGATGTGTGTGTGTGTGATGTGTGTGTGATATGTGTGATATGTGTGTGTGTGTGATGTGTGTGTGTGTGTGATGTGTGTGTGATGTGTGTGATGTTTCACTCGTGTCGATGTGGGAACCTCTGGGAGAGGTACAGTGCTTTTATGTACATGCTGGTTCAGATCACAATAGAAACAAGCAACAAAACCAGCATCATGAGATCTATTTTTTTCCTGCTTGCAAAAAAAAAAAAGAGATGAGCAATTTTGCTTTATTTCTTTTTTGCCGTAATAGTGCAGTCCATATGCAACGTGTCTTGATCTGGAACAGTCAAGTCCAGGATAAACAGTGCGTATATCCCTTCAATACATCACCACACCATTTCCTAAATCAATTATGGGCTGTTGTATCCATGTGCATGACTATGTGTCCAATTAGCCATTTTCTTACTCCACCATTGACTGTTTCTAGGTAAAAAAAAGAAAGAATAATGCAGGGGACCAATTTGACAACAATAACATGTGAGCATCAGCGAGTGGCTGTGTCTTTAGATGCTGAATGAGCAGAGTGCCGTCCGTCTTCTCCTTGACTCCTGGCTGATAAGCTGCGAGAGGAGAAGCATTCCCTGGGGACAATTAGCACCCGGCACGTTGGACCACTGCAGTGTATCACTTGCAGGACGGCGTCCCCACCCCCACCCCCCCCCCCCCCCGGGTCAAAGCATGCCAGTTCATTAGAGAGATCGTTGGCTTGGGGCAACCGGGAAACAAAACAAAAATGGTCAAGTGCCCTCTGTTGTCTTGTTGGACAGACCTCAGGCCCTTGGAAAAAACACAACACATGGGCAACAGCTCTGGAGACCAAGCATTGAGTCTTCAGTCCAAAGCAACACGCAGGACAATACTTTTCCACCTATTTGTTTGGTTGCGTGGTGCGTGTGCGTGTGTGTGTTTTAAGGAAAGCTGTGTTTCACCATACACTACCATTTTTAGGTAAGAGGTATATTTGTGCAAATGAAAAAGCTGTGGAGAAGAGCTGATAAGAAAATGTCTAATTTCTAGGTAAGAACAATCCCATATCTAGGCCTGGGGGTGAGGGTTAGACGGGTTCCTACTGGTCTGGGGGTGAGGGTTAGAGGGGGGTACTACTGGTCTGGGGGTGAGGGTTAGACGGGTTCCTACTGGTCTGGGGGTGAGGGTTAGAGGGGGGTACTACTGGTCTGGGGGTGAGGGTTAGACGGGTTCCTACTGGTCTGGGGGTGAGGGTTAGAGGGGGGTACTACTGGTCTGGGGGTGAGGGTTAGAGGGGGGTACTACTGGTCTGGGGGTGAGGGTTAGAGGGGGGTACTACTGGTCTGGGGGTGAGGGTTAGAGGGGGGTACTACTGGTCTGGGGGTGAGGGTTAGACGGGTTCCTACTGGTCTGGGGGTGAGGGTTAGAGGGGGGTACTACTGGTCTGGGGGTGAGGGTTAGAGGGGGGTACTACTGGTCTGGGGGTGAGGGTTAGAGGGGGGTACTACTGGTCTGGGGGTGAAGGTTAGAGGGGGGTACTACTGGTTTGGGGGTGAGGGTTAGAGGGGGGTACTACTGGTCTGGGGGTGAGGGTTAGAGGGGCTCCTACTGGTCTGGGGGTGAGGATTAGAGGGGGTCATACTGGTCTACCACAGGCTTGCGTATTACGGTAAAAAAACAGGGAATCTATTGGTAAATGTAAATATTTTATGCAGACTCTGTAAATTAATTTATATTATTGCACTATTATATTATTGTACTATTTCTAACTGTAGAATCTAACAGACTATTTTTTGCAGAACAGCAAAATACAATCATTTTAAAATCAATAAGCAGATATCACAATGCCTATATCATACAACAGAGTCATATGGCATGTCTGGTAAGACTATCCCAAGCTGTGAAAAAAAACAAGTGACACTTCTAAAATAGTCAACTTTGTCACTAAACAAAATGCTGAGATGCTCACAGGCTCAGCGCTTTACACATTTGAACCTCAACGACAGATGCTGCTTAAAAGCACCCATTTAAGATGTGTGTGCTGTGTTCCCCTACTCACAGTCGGTCCTCAGGAAGTCATTTAGCAGCTGGAAGAGGGGGAAGCTGTCCCAGCTGTCTGGCGGCTGGACCTCCAGGGCGGCGTCCATGTCCACCGAGTACAGAGACAGGAAGGTCTCGGCGTGCTCCACCATCAGGTCTGACCACCATGCAAATGCCTGGGGAGTCCCAGTCGGAATGAAGGGCAGGGAGTGGTGAAGAGAGAGAGAGCGAGAGAGAGAGAGAGAACAAAAATGGAGAGGTAGACCAGGGTACAGCATGGCAACGAGAGGAGGTTAATGAGGGTTCAACGTTTACATTTTACAATTGAAAATGGAAACACCAAATTTGTTTGATTTGTCTGAGGAAAGGTATTTAGGACAAGGGAATAAAAAGGTTACTCCACTGATCTAAAGCGCATTCATAATCTTCCTGATCATCATCATCATCATCATCATCATCATCATCATCATCATCATCATCATCATCATCATCATCAAAAAACTACTGTATATTTTTTAATCCCTTCAAAAACGTCTGATACAGGGACAATAGGTCTCCTCAAGGGGGACATAAGTTGAAGTAGAGAGACACAGATCACTGCTCTCTGCTGTGATCAGCTAACAGCTTCTCAATGGCTGTCGCGAGGAAGCTACTTCCAACACAAACCCACGGCTCCTTTAGCCCACGCAGATCTGTGAAGGACGAACGCATTGCGCCGTGCCACGGCTATCCCCCCGTTACCCCTCACATAGATGCAGTGGAGTGACTCTTTGGGGACTCGTGTCATGCACATCGTTCAAGACCATCTCTCTCCATGCATTTCAGCTCTAGTCTCGTCCGTCCACACAGGATTTTCATGGGGTTTTGCTCATTCACATCAGCCGTGGCAACGCCGCGATGTGAATGTAATAACCCCATGGGTTGGGGATGTGGGAGGTGCGTTTGTGTGTCTTGGGGAAAGGGAGTTGGGGTGGATGAGGGGGTATGCTCATGCACTTAAGGCATAAAGGGTGTGCTAAGGGAGCTCTTGGCGATCCGTTTGATCAGTATGGTGCAGTCGTGAGTCGTGTGAGCGATAACCAGCTTAAGAGCCAGGGATGTCCAAACTGTTATACTTACACTTGAATCAAATCAGCCATGGCCTTGTGTGGATGCCATCTTTGAGGTTTCACTTTATTTATTCAAGCTGCAAACCTAAAGCCAATCAAAGGGCGTTACATTTTGTTTCAAGGAGATTTTTGTGATTGGATCTGCCAGATCCGATCGCTGACATTGTGTCTACACTGATGACAATTGAATGTGAAGTCTTTGGCCAGATATGTGATCGGATGTCTTCTTCCCTCTAAAATACTTCCTGGTAAAATGCAGTTGATTACAAAAGTGGATGCGTTTTTTAAAATTTTCCTTGAAAATATGATGTATTTGTAGTGCCCACAACAACGCATAATGTTCAGGAGAAACAAGCGGACGTGCCCAGTTTAGTTAAATTAGTTTCATACTCAACATCGGTTTGTTGTCAAACTGTCACTAAACATCCTAGTTCACGTTGGTGCGGAAATGCTCTACTCATGCATTACATTCGTACCTGTCATTGTGTTTTATTTATTTTAATTTTGATGGTAATATAGGCCTAATTACTTAATTACAGGGGAGTAGTTAGTCATCTGATCGGCAGGGCTGTAGACGAGACCACCTTGGTCGAGTCCAAATCCAGATCAAGTCATTGGTAAATTGAGTCCCATTTAAGACCAAGATCGGGGGGGGGGGGGGGGGGGGCTATCAATATATATATATATATATATATATATATATATATATATATATATATATATATATATATAGCCTAAAATGGAAACGGCATATTCCAACAAAATGAGCATGTTTTGAGGACAAAATTCATTGTAGGAATCTTGTTTATGTTCATAACATATTATCACCATTACTTAACTAAAACTGGTTGAATCTATGTCACCTGTTTTTTGTTACTGCTCCAGGACCATATCTGCTTTTTTACTGCAAAAATATTTTTGCCTGGCATGATTTTGGTGCATTTTAATTTAGTTATATGAATTAAATATGCTAATTCAATAATGTTATTAATTATGAATATTTAAGCACTTCCTTTGAAGAGATACAATTATAAAAGTAGTAAAAACAATATGTAGCTATGCAATTTCGAACACAGCCTCTTCTCAGAACAAGTCTTCTGAGACCAATTCGAGACCAACAAAAATTGGTCTCAAGCCAGGTCTCGAGACCAAGACCGGACTGGAGTACTACAGCCCTGCTGATCGGCTCGTGGCCAAATTGTGTCTACGCTACGCTCAGATCCGATTACAATGTACACCGACACCCCCTCCGTATGCGACCTGGCACATCGGATCACAATGCAACGCCTGACAGTTAAGCTGGTGAGACTTGATCACAAAAGTCAAATTTAAATGTAACTGGGCCAAGTGTAACTGACCCTCTTCACTGTCTTTGACAGTAGAGAGGGTTGATTGCTGGTTAGGCCAGCATTTAGCATGAAGGCTTGTGTGATGGCATACACTATGCTTTTCAATGTTCTTCATTTTGTCCTCCCAGTGATCCCATGGCAGTGAAGCATTTGATTTGGAGAGGAGATTTGCAACACCTGGAGGAGCAGGTCATACATGCCCTGATGGTTGTGAGGTCCACAGGTTGTGGGTGTATTAAGGAATGACATTGGGGAGGGGGGGAAGGTTATGTGAAGGTCAATGAGCCAATGAAACAATAATTGCCGAAGTGCTTGCCTTAGAATGCCTCATCACCAAAAGGCGACACTGTTGCTAGCTCGAAAGCTAACAAACATTTCCACAAGCACTTCCATGGCAACAGGGCCACATGTTGAAAGGGATTCCAGGGCCATTCGTGACATGGGGGAGATGAATGACCCGGACAATGATAAACATATCATTAGCTACGTGCACAGGATTTTAGGGGGTGGTAATATAAGCCACGTGCTACCAGGAAATCACATCAAAAATCACATACCTCTTTTCCCTGTAAAATATATTTTCCCAGGTAAAACAAAATCAGTAAAAACAAAAAGCAGAGAAAGAAAAAAAAATCAAGTTTGCTTCATTCATTGAATTCATATGTAACACTGATGAACACTGAAGAGTTATAAAGTAAATTACAAAACAAAACCATAAAATCAAGCAGTAAAACAAAAAAATGTTCAGTAAAAAATAGAATATTTTATCAAAACAAGGAAATGACAAGTTTGCATGATGCAATCAACTCATTGCGTTTATTTTGGAGCCGGCAAAACGAAAGTCATGCATCCCACATCTCACTATACTGTCACCAGCTACATCTTGACAACTCTGCTCCTACGAGGAGGACGCGAGTGGAGGCCAGGGCTGTGATTCAGTGCATGGCACCTACACTCAGCCAGTATCAATGTGCCTCCTCTTCCGTTTACAGCTTGTGTTGCTTGGCATGGGAACACAGGGATACAGCTACAGGGACGGGCTGCGAGGATATGAGGAAACTTGATGCTGTGTATCAGAGCATCTCGTGGAAGGTGTGCTCACCCCCCCCCCCCCCCCCCCCCCCCCTTTTTCAAAACTTCACATTTAAATTAAGTTTGTTGACACTTGATGATGAGCTTAAAAAAATAAATACATCGGAAAGAGGAGGTAAGGGTGGATATATAAACTTTGTTTCATTTAACGGTGGGGACTTTACAATGTTGCTTTACAAACAACGCTGTTCCAATACATAACAAGCTAATTAAATAAATCCATCTGCTTGGACAAATCCTTTTTGATGTGATAGAATGTGCGTGTGTGTGTGTGTGTGTGTTTGTGTGTGTGTATGTATGTGTGTGTGTGTGTGTGTGTGTGTGTTTGTGTGTGTATGTGTGTGTGTGTGTAAGAGTGTGTGTGTATGTATGAGTATGTATGAGTGTGTGTGTGTGTGTGTGTGTGTGTGTGTGTGTGTATGTATGTGTGTGTGTGTGTGTGGAAGAGTGTGTGTGTGTGTGTGTGTGTGCGTGCGTGCATGTGTGTGTGTATGTATGAGTATGTATGAGTGTGTCTGTGTGTGTGTGTGTGTGTGCAGGGTTACTAACCTCAGCATGGTGCTCCTCATTCTGTTGCAGGACTTCGATCACCAGCTCAGCCAGGCGGATAGTGTCTTCTAGCTTTTTGGCGGGAGTGACTAAGCGCCCTACATTCTCTGGAGCATAAAGTTCAAAGGTCAATACGGGGTCCATTAGACAGACATTATGTCTCTAGCATCAGTGACATCAAGCACCACTATCCAAGATAATATATTATGCAACCAAAACACCCAATGCAATTCTATTTTGTAGAAATATAATATTGACATATATATATATTGAAATTGAAAATAGTATAATTTAAAACGGTTGCAGTGTTAGCCCACCATTTGTAGATGAATGAGGATGATGGCTATTCTAATCTTGCTTTGAGACCCTTTTCACAGAAGCATCTTCTGTGTTTGTCCTACGATGACACCTCTGTGAAAAGGGTTTTCTGTTCACGGTCCCACTCATGGCAAAGCATGTGCAGCAGTAATGGGTCAAATGAATGGGAGAGCAAATGAGAACAAGAGCCATGGTGGACACGTATCATGCAGTAATGTAGTGATGAGGTATCCCACGCCTCCATGGGGCTTTTCCCTACAGGTGTCCACATCCACACCGTGTCACACTGGATATATATGCTACTTACATCCACATCGTGTCACACTGAACACGTATGCTACTCACATCCACATCGTGTCACATTGGATACGTATGCTACTCACATCCACACCGTGTCACACTGGATACATATGCTACTCACAGTGCTGCTCTGGGACTCTATGGTGTTCAATGCAGAACCACAGTGACCGAGTCATTCGTTTACAATGTGCTGGATCTGTATTCCCCAGTCGCATTGCTAGTCCGAATGTTTTTATACATTATAGATGATTCAATCTAATTCAAATTAAATACATACATGTAAACAAAGAAAAATAAGAATTTATGAGTCAATTAGTTAATGAAAAGGATCATATGTCATATTTCACATGATACCGGATTGGATCAAACACAGAGCACATCATCTTTGTTTGATCAAAAATAAGACAGACACTCATTCAGCCAGTCAGACACACATGCACAAAAACACACACAGTCATTCAGCCAGGCAGACAGATAGACAAACATGCAGACAGCCTGCCAGCCAGCCAGACTGACAGAGAGGCATACAGTCGGCCAGCCAGCCAGCCAGACAGATAAGTTGAATTCTAGGTCTACTTAATTAACAACAGAGCCACAAAGCACATTTAAAGTGATCATTAATTAGCACTTTTTGGTTTATTTCCATGAGCTGCAGTGTGTTCAGATATGTACCTGTTTTTGCTATGATGTCAAAATACAATGATGGGTTGTTATGGGTTGTTATGGGTTGCACTGTTGCTTATAGCATAAGTACACATTCCTTGCACCGCATGCACGCAGACACACAAAACAGGGACTGAGGTACACAGCACAATATTCACACTCACACACAATCAACAGCACATCTACCATACACACAAAACACAAGCTTGCTTGCATGTAGAACATGCACACACACACACACACACACACACACACACATGCGCGCACCCCCCCCCCCCCCCCCCCCCCCCCCCCACCTACACACACACACACACCTCACACACACACACACACACACCCATACACCCACACACACACCTATGTCGACATAGGAGTCTTTATAGTGCCTTAGAGTGGGTGAGGAGGTGGGAGCTAAATGGGTTGTGTCCACCGGAGCCAGAGCTGTGTGAAGCGCTCCCAGCGGCAGAGCACTTGTGGCTCAGCGGTGCCACTGGTCTGAATAGGAGACCGAAGGCAAAGCCCTCGTAGACAGCCGGTGCGAAAGCCATGCTCTCATTTATTTACAGGGCTGGCAGCTCCCAAAGAATAGCTCTTCTGTAAAAAGGTTGAAAAGAGAAAAGGGAGGAGGGGGGCGGGGGGGATTTACCAAGCCATTTCAAGTAAGGGGTATTATGTCATTATTTTGGAAGAGCGCAATTGCTCTTTACCGAAAAGTTTGTGTATTGTGGCTTGTGATGTTTGTTTTTGAAATGGACAAATGGTAAGCAGGATTGGTCCATTCTTTACAGTTTAATGTATTTGTTGGCCTACCCAAAAACCATATCTGCTGCACCTAACCTCAAACCCAGTGTTTCCCAAATAGGGGTACGTGAAGGATTGCTAACCCTAGGAACAGTTCTAAAATTGTGTTTTATTCGTGTTTTAAATATTGGTTATAAATATTTGTAAAATAATTCCACCTTAATAAAATTAATTGAATCTGAATAAAATAATCTGAATACTGAATACTGGTACGTACAAGTTTGGTAAATATTTCCAATAAGATCATTTCACTTCAACTTTAAAGGGGTATTTGGCGGAGAAAAATATCTGAAAGGGGGAACAAAAAAAGTGTCTGAGAACCACTGCTGTAACCTACCCTCAACCTCTCCACCTAACCTCTATACCTAACCCTTTACCTCTAAACCTACCTTACCCTTAACCTCTTCACCTAACCTACCCTTTCCACCTAAACTACCCTTAACCTCACCACCTAACCTACCCTTAACAATGCACCTAACCCTTAACCTCGCCACCTAACCCTTAACCTCTCCACCTAACCTACCCTTAACCTCTCCACCTAACCTTCCCTTAACCTCTACACCTAACCTACCCTTAACCTCTGCACCTTAACCTTAACCTCTGCACCTAACCCTTAACCTCTCCACCTAACCTACCCTCAACATCTCCACCTAACCTACCCTTAACCTCTCCATCTAACCTACTCATAACTTCTCCACCTAACCTACCCATAACATCTCAACCTAACCCTAACAGGATGGTTAGTGTAGCTGCTTAAGCCACACGGTCCCACTCCCTTTTGCATCTGACAGCAACATGGCAGGGAATGAGCAATGTTATTTTCTGCCCAGCTTTTGTAAAGCTAAGTGCATGAGGTACAGCCTCACTTAAATATTCTGGGTATGTTCTTTGAGAGTTTCCTCCACTAAGAGCAAGCAAGGAAATGGTGGTTAAAGGAGTAATGGAGATCGAAGAAAGCCGCGGAAAAGAAAATGACAGAGAGAATAAAATGAATATTAATTGGAAATAACGAAAACTCAAAGTAAAATTGTCTTAGCACAAATTCTGAATGCGAAAAAGCACATATTTTTTGGAGTAAAAAAAAAGAGGTTCATAAATAAACAATGGAAACATGAACAAAACCCTTCGGGGTTCCAAATATACATTTCTGAACAGTAAAATACCCATTGGATCTAACAACGTGGATGTGATGCATGGCTCTCCTTAACAGTCAACAGTGATTTTACACGCAGCAAAGTAAAAATGCATTCAAGTCGCAGACAAACACAGGAAGACATTCAAGGAAGGACAGAAAATAATAATAAGTTAGAGACGAAAACACCTTTTGCAGACAGGACCCGAATGGAACTGAAGTGGTTGGAGAGGACAAATCCATACAGAGCAAAGGGAATTGAAGGATGAGGACAGATAACTAATTTGCAAAAGAGATAAGTATTTTAATATGCAAAAGGTTGAGTGTAGGTAGGGGGTGGGGGTCGGGGGGTTAGATGGGGATGTTGGGGGGGGGGGGGGGGGGAGGTACTCACGAATGGTTAAATCCATAACTTGGGACGCCAAGCAGAAGACAGGATGTTCATACATCTCTCTCTTTTTCCCTACAGAGAGAGAAGGAGGACACCAGGGGCATGCAGACAAGGCCGGGGGTCAAAGACTTTATTATCAACCGAGAGGTTGGGCTTGGTTTTAAACCCAAGGGGCCAATGTGTCTGCTAGAGAGTCGTGTTAGTTTGGAGGGGTCACACAGTGAGAAACAGCACAGTTGGAAAAATGGGTAAGGGACAAAAAACCCTCCCCCGTTGTGGGATATATATACTAGCATATCCACCAGGGGACGGGGTATCTGGAAAAGGGTTTTAGGGGGGAATTCACATAGAGAGCCTGAGTGGTATTGTCACAAGAACACCCTTTTTGCAGCATTTTACTCCTGCAGGTAATTTTACTGAAGATATTGAAGAAGTGTGTTGCCTGTAACCGACCACTGGGTCATCTGTTTATGAACTGCAGCTTGGTTAGACACTACTCTGGAAGGTTGTGTGTTGTTGGTGATGTCAGAGGCAATGTAGTTTGTATTCTTTCCACCGTTAGCTGTTGGGTAACAACATGCATATTGAGGCTAACCACCTAAAGATATGGCCTTATAGGGACCATATGTAGTGCAATGGGATAAACGCTAAAGAACCCGCAGGTAGAAAAATGCTGAAGGGACGTATTTCCTGTTTAACAGTAAGGCTTAGGCTCTCTATTCACAACTAAGACACTAAGGTCAACCACCCTTAGGGTCTTCAGCAGTGGAAAGGTATTTCTTTACAGACACCACTTTGAATTGACTGTCCAGTTTGGTAGAATATTGAAAGCTGTCATTGTATAATGAAATAAAGAAACAACAAAACATTGTTTCTATGCTTCATATCACGCATGGTCAACATTCAACCTTGATATCAAATGTTTGTTTGTCCTTGGACAAAACAAAGTGTCTGTGATGCCTATGAAAGAAAACCTGAACCATGCAACAGAACAGGGAGGGAAATCCACAACACTGAATTGCCTGTGAAAGGCAATTCCCATCATGCCTTATTGGCCTTCTAGGTTTTTTGTTGTTTTTAAAACAACAGAAAACCCCAGGAAGCCAATAGACCAGGAGGACAGACGAGAGGCAGTCCGAGCATAATGAACCTTATGGGTTTAAAACGGAGAGGGGAAAGGAGAGGTCACTCAAGGAGAGGAAGAGAAACACCACTCCCACTTCAAGCTAGCGAGCTGAAGTAGGAAGAAGGAAGAGGAGGGCTGCAGGTGAGGAGTCGGCTGGAAGCTGGGGGTGGACAAGATCAGCATAGAGATTTGCAGGGAGTTGAATGCATTTTTACTTACTGTACTTACTAGTACAATTAGAAAAAAAAAAGACGTGACCTTGTCACCTAAAGACTTCTATCTGCATATATTTGAAACTAAGTGTAAGCCTTGAAGAAGCGGCTTGTTGTCCTGCAGCTGTGGAGAGAATTGGAGGTTAGTAAAAAAATGTTTTCAGCCATAAAGGTGAGCTGTAATACCATAACAAAACTACTATTAAATGTATAACCTAACTAATACCAGTGTCTCCCACACATAGACTTTACTTGGGCAGGCCACCAAGGTATATTATCAGCCCGCCAAACTATATTTAGCATATTTAGAATGAAGCCCAAAAAAAAGATCATAATATTTACAGTCTTTTTTTATTGTACCTAATTAAATTTAGCAGCACAATGAGCAACTGGATGTCATTAACCCAACTAGTTTTCCAAATTAAGTAAATTTGCATTGGGTGCCCTTGGTCGCCCAAAACGCATATGTCTGAATGAAGGTATTTCACAGCCTATCAAATGCCTGTTACTATGCAGTTTGTGTTTGGTAAACGTGATGCACGTCCCAACATGGCCAAATAAATAAATAAATGAATAAACTTTGTTTTAAAATAAAACGAAGAAGAGCCAATCAAAACAGTGGACATTCCCAATTGGGAAACACTCCACCAACACTGGATTTTCCCTGTTGGGGCTGCAATCTGCAATATGGCCGATCTGGCAAAAACCAGCATCCTAAACCTAAATGTCCTCTGTTTCTTCTATTGATCATTTCAACATGAATGGTAGAAACAACCATCAACAATCCCAACATAGTTGCAACTGAGCCTGTGCAGCCGGCAGTGTGGTGTGTGTGTGTGTGTGTGTGTGTGTGTGTGTGTGTGTGTGTGTGTGTGTGTGTGTGTGTGTGTGTGTGTGGAACAGTGGCCTACCTTCTATCTTGGCATACTCCGACAGGCGCTGGTAGTTGACCAGGGCTGCCTGCTCCAGGCATCTACGAATCACAGCTTTCACATCCTCTTGTGGCACCGGTGTGACAATGTCTTTCATTAAAACCTTACAGGAAACACACACACACATCAATCAATGTTAACAAAATCTATTTATATTTTATATAATGAAGTACAGATTTGAGTGTGCCACCCATTTCACATTTTTGCACAACAAGTTGTTTATGGTTGTATGTGCTGTTGTTTATGTTTTAACATAGAGTGAGTCATTCAAATTTGAGTTCTGTCACTTTTAATTGAATAATATAATGTCATACTTTACAGTGTACACACAGATTACGCACCCGTTCAAGCAGGGACAATGTTGCCTTCAGGGCTCCTTCTGGGCGGCCGAATGGGAAGCAGTACCTGTAGAGTCAATAAGATCAAAAGGCTATATCTCAATGTGTACAACTAACAAAACCCCCTCCAAACACACAAGCAAACACACACACAAATTAGACTCACATACATACATACATACACACACACCTGAAGTGTGTGATCTGGTTCTCCAGGAGAACACGTAGCCTCTCCTTGATCTCCTCAAAGCGCTCCTTTTCCTCCACAGTTACCGTGCCGATTCCATCCGGCCTGAAAATGCGATATCGACAGTGGGAAAAACAATTGCACACATTTTCAAGTTATTATATAATACAGCTGGTTTATGAAACAATGTTTCATTATTCATCTCAATACTGAACTGTTTCTTAATGTTATGAAAAAATTATATTTCAATTGAAAAAAGTCTTGATAAAAACAAGATTGTTGTGTTCCTTTGCTTAGAAGGCAATTCAAAGTAGAGTCAATTATCATTTCAATTATCATCATGTCATGTTGTAATTCATTCAGAACATGAGTTGCATTTCAGTGATTTAAATGGCAGAAGCAATCCACAATTATTAAGTTGGATGTATTGATGTAGGCTGCCTACATCCATACATCCAACTTAATAATTCTAGATAATGGCATATACAAACTCAAACTAATTAGACTTTATATTAATGTTATTAACAACTGAGTATGCCAGTTTTTTTCTTAACACCTTTCCTTGATTTAGTTTATATCCTCATAATTGCATCATTTTGGTAGCAAGTTTAAGGCTATGAGATGACACCAATATAGTATGGGTTGAATGGACAAGCAGTGGAACAATGAAAAGTCTGAGGGAATGCTGAACAGAAATGATGGCCCTGGCCCAGCGGAGGAGCACAAAGTGCCTGCAGTGCTACTCAGAAACACACCACACTTATTGAGCAGTTTGTGTGATGTCTGCACACTTGCAAACCTAGAAAGTGTGTAGCATCCACACACACACAGAAATACACACACTTGCGCGCACACACACACACACACACACACATACTTATACACACACACACACACACACACACATACACAAAACACACACACTTGCACACACACACACACACACACACACACACACACACACACACACACACACACACATACACAAAATACACACACTTGCACACACACACACACACACACTTTCCGTTGCAAGATGACAAGTTGGAAGGGGGCTGGAGTTAGTGTGAGAGAGTGAGAGAAAGTGAGCGAGAGAGAGAGAGAGAGAGAGAGAGAGAGAGAGAGAGAGAGAGGGAGAGAGAGTGTCATGTTTCTTTCGTCTCAAGATCCTGTCACGGCCACCAGCCCAGTGCCTCCTCTGTCACATGCACTCTGCTCACACTTCACCCAGGCCCTGGTCGTGTCAAAACCGATAAGGAGATCAACATTGTGCACACACACACACACACTTGCGTGTGCTCACACACAGACACGCGCGCACACACGTACACGTGCAGACACACAGACACACAAAAACACATATATACACACACACACACACACACACACACTGTGTGTATGTGTGTATGTTTGTCAAGCCATAATGTCTCTTGATGTGAAGCCTATTTGAATATCAACATTAGTGTGAGTGAGGAAGAACAAGGAGCGTATGTTGTGTGTGTGCTTATCTAGTGTGTGTGTGTGCGTGGTCTTTACCTCAAATTCAGCACCTCAACAAAAAAACACTAATAATAAAAAGGAAATGTTTTCGCACTAATTAAGTCCCACGGGTCGTCATTTACAAACACGCTTGGTTCTTTGGCAGCTATCCTAATGTCTTCTCTGACCTCTGCTCCCACGATGACAACAAGCAAATGAACCACTACCACTGACAGTGAGAAAGCAGTGAGTCTAAGTTCCTTTTGGAGAAGCTCCAGGTGTGAAGTTAAGAGCCAAAGAGAAGAGGCTAGTAAATATGTATGACGACATATCATTCGGCGATGATGTCCCACTGCTGAAATAATGTATTTTCTTCCTGCTCTTAAAAGTTGTATTACATTATGTTTTCGACTTGATGAGGCAATCATACCTTTACCTCATCTTTATTGAAAACATTTCAAAACAGCTTCGATGTTGAACATGAAGCATCAAAGTATCATTGTTTAAGCCAGTATTGCCTAAAACTACACTGTTCACAGTCAACTACTTTTCCCAATGGGGATGAATACAAATTCCTCTTCATCTTCTTCATCTGTAAGCCGGACGGAGGTGATTTCCTGACAGTAATGAACATAACTTCTTAGCTTCACTCTTAACACACTCAGGATCATTTGGCAATTACGCACTGCATGTGTGTGTGTATGTGTTTGGGGGAGAGGGGGGGGCGGGGTCATGTATGTGAGGGTCTGGTCTGATGTGGTCGCAGGCAGGCTGGGATGTGGAGTGGGACTGGCAGGAGGAGAGACAGCCACCCGTCACCGTGACGACCTGTCATCCTGTCATGGTACACACTGACCCCCCAGGCACACTGCGCTGGACCCGGCGAGAGGCCACGGGTCTCTTCTGGATGGGCATGGACGGAGAGAGAGGGTGTTTGTGTCTGTGTATACAACCAGTGTGTTTTGGGTGAGCTTGTGCCTGTTTAGTGGTCTGTTAGAGGTGATTGGTGGTGTTGGGGGTAGGGGACATTTTTGGGGGCGCATTTTGTTTGTGCACTTTTGCTTTGTCTCTTTTTCTCCCACAACCTCCTTTTTTATTTGTATCTGACACCTCTTCCCACCTCGGCCTTATTCTTCCATCTACCCCCATTCTATGACCCCCCCCCCCCCCTCTCTCTCTCTCTCTCTCTGTCTCGGAGCTAGTGCTGTCCATCTGTCCAGACCAATCACTACAGGACCCCGCCCCAGTCAGCCCCATCACTCCTCTGTCAACGGGAAACAGGCACAGCTAGATGATTGAATAGGGTGGATGGATGGAACGATGGGTGGGTGGATGGATGGAAAAATGGATGGATGATGGATGACGGATGGATGGGCGATGGATAGATGGATGCAGGGAAAGATGGATGGTAAAATGGATGGATGATGGATGGATGGATAAATGGATGGATGATGGATGGATGGTATGATGGATGGATGATGGGTGATGGATGGATGGATGGATGGTAAGATGGATGGATAATGGATGGATGGATGATAGATGGGATGGTAAGATGGATGGATGGATGGTAAGATGGATGGATGGATGGTAAGATAGATGGATGGATGGTAAGATAGATGGATAGATGGTTAGATGGATGGATGGTAAGATGGATGGATGGATGGTAAGATAGATGGATGGATGGTAAGATAGATGGATGGATGGTAAGATAGATGGATGGATGGTTAGATGGATGGATGGTAAGATGGATGGATGTGAGGTCTAGAGTGAGTGTCTAGCAGCAGAGCAGATAGACACAGGGTTGACACAGTGTAACCTCTGCCCCATAGCGCTGGAGTGGGCACTCGTCCATCTCTGTTAGTTGTCTTTCGGAGAGATGGCCAACTGACAACCGGCTTTAGTTTTTTATATCAGTGAATATAAGGTTAAAAATAGTTGCTTGGTTGATACTGCAATATAGAGATACAAGCAAACCACTTAAACACTGGACACCGACATGCATGTCTCAATGACCAGAGCTGGTATACTGCCCAGTTTATCATTAAAACCCTCACTGAACAAGGCAGGACATACATTATTTTAGCCTAAAAAGCTGTGGATGTCATGGTACTGATTGAATGTTCGCGAGTACTCTGTTATCCACAGCAAGACAATTTCAGGATCTGTTGTTTATAGTTAATATAATTAATATAATTAAGGTTACATGTCTAACATACGCAAGACAGGGAATTGTACTTCCTAGTCAGATGAACATTTATTTCTCTCAGTTTTCATCATTGCTTTGACCTTTTGACCTGATCTTTGACCATATAACAATCCAGTGGCTCAAATAAAGCCTCAAGTTCAACAATGACATGTTTTGGGAGTGGATTTGAACTAGTGCCACCCGACCGCCTCATTGAGAGCGTTCTGGTGGATGGACCTTCAAGACTTACCTACGTGCTCCAGAGAAATAGGGAGGAACCCTGAAGTCCCTTTTCTTCATGAACTCAATGATTTTGAGTTCCATCCTACTGCTGGTGGCTGGGGAATTGGGGGCGGATGGGAAAAGGGCTCTTTCAAGCTCGGCCTCTGTTACGGGCCAGTTTTGCAGCTCACACACACGCTGGCTATGTTTAGTCACAAGGGAAATGCACAGTTGTGGTGGAGCGCAGTGGGAAGTTGGGAAAGGTATTTTTAAAATGTACAAAAATGAATGGTAAGGGTAAAAGGAGAGAAAGAATGAAAGAGGTAAGCATGCAAATAACATGCAAATTGACAACTGAACAAGAAAAAAACAAGTTAAAAGAAAAACACTTGTTTGGCAAATTAAAAAGAAATTGATAATGGCATCTTGGGATGAAGCTTTTTTTTGGGGGGGGGGGGTGCTTTCCTCTTAAAATGTCGCATCACATCTTCTTAAGGGTCCAACATTCGACATGTTTGTGTTTTAAGTGTAAAACACTTCCAGATGAGTAGCAAAAAGCGAAGTAGCATCCGCCTTCCTCTACCTGTTGCCATGGACATGCGAGGCACAGAAGGCGAAGCTGTAGTGCAGCAGGGTGGGGTCGATCATGGCGCCATTCTCTGCCCTCTCTAGCAGGTCACTCAGGTAACACAGGTGCCTGTGGCAGCCACGCACCCCGTTGCGGGCGCAGTACTCGTCCATGACGAACACCTGACCCGGGCTGAACCAACCCTAGGGGAGAAACACGTTTAGTCACATGGGGAACCCATCCTAACATGGGGAACCCCATCCTACATTGAGGAACCATCCTAACATAGGCAATCATCTTAACATAGGGAACCCATCCTAACATGGGGAACCATCCTAACATGGGGAACCCGTCCTAACATGGGGAACCATCCTAACATGGGGAACCATCTTAACATGTGTAGCCCTGTGGCCTTTTTTTATTTTCATTCACACATTAAAATGTTTATGTTGTTAATAAATAACAGTTCATGAAGGTAAATATGTTTAAAATGTGTTGGATTATAATATGTTAAAAACAGTCATTGTGTACAGTTTAAGTCAGAGGAAAAAAGAGTGATGTTAGTTCTAAAAATCATTCAGGGTTGTCTCAAATCCAGAATACTGTTGTGGGGCAGTGAAGCATCTTTTATTCTCTCATCTCTGTTGGTATGTCTGTGGTCCTTAGCCAATCCTGTCCTCACCTTGTTCAGGGAGGCGGTGCTTAGCGTCACCTACGTGCCGCATTCAGGTTAGCGACAGCCTGTCTGCTTTATCGGCGTCCGAGCGGGATAGCTGTAAAATTGTAAAACTAATAACACTCATAACTCCCAAGACTGACGGAGAGTTGTCCTGCGGTTGGTGTGTGTGAACTCTGAAAAGTTGCCAGAGGTAAATACATTTGTTTTGATGTACTATGTGCCGTGGTTTGAATGTAAGGTGTAGAGAGCTAAATTGCTAATCGCTGCTAGCCTTTAGCTTAGCCTGCTCATAGACTTTACCACTGTTAATTATGCATTGCAGCTAGCAATTGCTCATTTGTTTAAGGCATACCGTGGGTTTTTCGCCATTGAATTAGCCTGTAGTTTTGTGACTAAGAGGAATTATGTTATTCAGGACCGGGCATTTGCCATAGGAGGGAGAGAGAGTGAGGACCGGGAGAGCCCTGGACCATTGGAGAGAGACTATAGCTGCTGTATTTGAGCGGTGGTTAACCGCACCGTGTTGCTCCATGCGCCATTCACTTGCCGCCGAAACTGCCCTTGTTTTTGCCCTTTCCACATCTCCATCCCTGACTGTTGCGGACTCGTGAGTACACTGAACACTTTGCACGTGCGTTTTCTTTATGCTGGTTAACCCAGTGAAGTGGCCATTTGTTTTCGGCCTTTCCACGCTCCCAAGCATCGACTGGGCCTACCACGTGTTTTATTTACATTTAATAGCCCTGTGTGAATGTGTGTGTGAGTGTGGGCTGTGGACATTTGAGTTTTCTTGGTCATTGTGATATTACTTTTCTGTTTGGGTCCATCAGGGGTCAATTGTGGGTCAAGCTTGTCAATGAGTTGTGAAAATGCCTCAATGTTATCAATGCCTACTTAAAGGTCAACAGTGAACGGGTTAACTAATTTTATGACTAATTTGACACTTTGAATAAACAAGCTCTGTTGTTTCAAATAAATCCTGTGTGGTAATTATAAAGGTGATACTTTTTGGACAAATATAAACAGGTTAAAGTGGACTTTTATTTTAAAAGGGAAGTGCCTAATTTTGAGTTACTTCCTAAAAGTTATTGGAGGCACCGCCAAGTTATTTTACATCACTATTACAGTCATCACAGGTATAGCGCCATCTTCAGACGAACTCAGGCCCCGTCCCATTGTACTACAACACCCCAATTATCTGTCAGTCAATATAGCTACATGGGACTGGGGTTACACATGGGAAAAACAATTTAACATGGGGAACCCAATTTACAATGGGGAACCCATCCCATCCTGACGTCAGGCGTTTTTTTCCTGAAAGTTGAACTTCTTTCAACTTTTTTTTATGCTCGGTGCAGGAGAAAAAGGCTTTTAAAAAAACGTAGGGGACGTTTTCCAAAACGCTCTGCTACATAGGAATATAATGTAAAAAGAGCGCTGGCAGAAAAAAACAAAACGCTAGGTGTGAACACGCCCTAACATTGGGAACCATCCTAACTTGGGTCGTAACACCATTCTAACATGGGGAACCCATCCTAACTTGTTGTTTAGCGCACATGGGGAACCCATCCTAACATGGGGAACCATCCTAACTTGTTCTTTAGCTTACATGGGGAACCCATCCTAACATGGGAAACCATCCTAAGATAGGGAACCATCCTAACATGGGGAACCATCCTAACTTAAAGCAGAGGGAATACATTCACTTATGTTAAAGTTTAGTGAACCGCCTGTTTCATGCGATTTAAAAAAATGGGTTTTGAACTAAGAGTTATAGGAAGGAGGGGGGACGTGTTATCACCATGGTTACCAAATTTGTGATACTTTTTTTAAAGCTAGTACCGTTGTTGTGTATGAGCGTTATCATGAGCGATGTTTTATATGAAATGCGCCACACACCGTGGCATTATACTATAAGTGGCCGAGAAGCTTAACCCTCTCTCAGACATGGACATCAACATCAACCACTGCCCAGACGGAGCTCCACATCCACACACTTCACCGCCGGTGTCCCTTCATCATGATGTCATAGGGACACCAGAGGCATGACAAGAACGCAACTTCAGCTCGGAGCAGAGTACAACGTTAACAAACAGGTTGACGGAGACTAGGCAAAAACATAGGATTTTACACCTGTTTTCTCTAAATGTCTTATATTAGTAACCGTAAAAATGGCATAGATTACTATCTTGAAAAACATATAAGACATATAACCAGTTTTTTGGCAAAAAAAAATGGGAGGCATGCATCTTTTTGAGAATGAAAACAAAATGTTGTCCCGATTAGGACAACACAGAGTAGAGAAAATTCATGGATGATGGTGTTTTGTTGCAGGTTTTTCTTTGAGGCTGGGAAATGATACACTTGAAGTGAACATTAAAGCTTTATAATGAAAATGAATTATTATTTTGAGAAAGCACTTAATATATCTTGAAATGTAAAACTATCTTGAAGCAATGATTATCGTAGTGATCAAAGCTGTTTAAACCTTGAGATGGCAGACACATGCTGGTCTTGTATGTGTTGTTCACACTGGAAGCCTCACCAGACAGGAGTATGAGTCATTGAGTCTGTGGTCCAAGGTGAGGCGCTGCACCAGCTCAAAGAGTGAGGCGTGGTCGAAGTTGCAGGGGTTGGCCGAAATGAACTCATCCATGCCGTGCTTCTGCGCCCGGTCTGCATCTGTGTGTGTGGCAAACACAAACAGCCAACAGGAACACAAGAGGGGTCAACAGAAATTAGGGACAGTGAGAGAGGACAGTAAGAGAGGGAAAGTCCAAACTATTTGAAGGCAAAAGGAACTTCATCTACTGAAGTCCCAGGCAGGGGGCGACAGTATTCAATCAAAACTAGACTCACATTTCCAGTATTGAGAAAATAAAATGAGGCACTCTCAACTCATATATCTTATAGAGAATTGTACGTTTTGGTGCAAGTTTTGATTGAACTGTCTCCACTGGGTGTAGTTAAACTCTAGGTAGAGCGTTAGAGAGTCCAACGAGGCAGCTTTCGGAAAGGTGACTACTTTTGATAAAGGTTAGTAGATATGTCAGGTGTCAGGAATCAAAATCAATGCAAGCCAAAACATGCAGCAGAACCATTCTCAAGGTGTGCTGCTGATAAATGTGGCTTTGTAAATCCATCCGAACATTTTCAGGCAATCTTGCAAAAACGCACGTTTTCAAACTAAGAAACGTCTCCAGACACATACCCCATTGATTTTAAACCAACAGCTTTACTCCAATAGTGCCGCTTAAACACTAATACATGCATGCTGTCTGCTGGTCAGTCGAAAGGCTTTCAGCACATTCACAACTTAACAAAGTAATCAACAAGCCCATCTAAACCCTCCACCTCCTCACACAGACTACTATCCTCCACCCGTACCTCCACTCCACTTCACTGTGGGGCCTATGGCCCCTCGGCCCCCCTACAGTGGCCCTAATTAATCGCTGCTAAAAGAAGCTCTCTGAGCAGCCTGGGAGCGGGCCGTCGTCAGGGCCCCCCACTAATCTGTATTGTTCCCAAAATAGGGGGGGGGGGGGGGGGGGGGGGGGCTTTGAATAAAAATTTGACAACACATTTTTTAACTTGCTCTCCCAGCTAGTGGTCTACGCTTCTACAGTAATCCTGACATGGGGGTGCAAGGCCACAAATGGCTGAGCAAGTTGGCCAGCTGTTCGTCCCCAGGGTGGACACTCTGGCTAAGGGAAGGGGGTGCTTGGGGGTGTCCTAAACTAGTGAGCCGGTGCTGTTGTTAAACAGACACAGATGGGGTGCTTAGACACCTGCATTTATCCCTGTCCCCAAATCCTGTAATAACCAACCACCATAGAGCTCAACTGTGAATAAATGGCTATTTAACTAAGCTATTCTATTCACTAAATTGGTTATTTCCCCAGTGTGTAATACCACAGTCATTCCACCTTAAACCAGTCTGAGATAACGGTCTGGTAGTGAATGTAAGTGGATGTTGTGGGCAGAATAACAAGTGACTGTGTTTTTACATCCCAACTGTAAACTTCAACACTAAAAACAGTATGTTTTTTGTAAGCAGTTAACTCTTTGTGCAAAAACATTTTACCAATACTTTGACCTAGTAAAAACAATTTAGTAGAAGAAGCATTGTCTAAATCTCAAGTATAATATAGCCACAACCACAAAGGTTATATACAAAGCAATTGAGCGTTTTGTCAACCAAGGTTCCCCTTCACCACCACAGCTGTCAATCAGGAGGGAAAACAAAGACTATGCTCGGCCAGGATGCCCCCTCAACACATGCACACACGCACACACACACACAGATACACACACATACACACACAGACACACACACAACCACACGCATACACACAAACACACACACACACACACACACACACACACATACACACATAAACATTCATACACAACAAATCACCCCCCCCCCCCTTAATCTAAAAAGGTGACACTGTGAGCCCCGTTGGTGTGTATGTGGAGGCTGTCAGGTCTGCTTGACGTGAGCGAGGAGGCAGGAAGGCGGCCGGAGTGCTGGACAGTAACCAGCAGTGACACGAGTCGCCCCCGCCGTCTGTCCAGCCGTGGAGAGGACTGGCCCCGCTGACACTGATTGAGGGCTGCTACTCATTTATAGATCCAGCCACGCCACTGACCAGCCAGCCACACAGAAGCTACCTGCAGGCCAAACTAAGTGTGCCCCGTTTTTAGTTGTTTTTTTTCCTAAAAAAAATAAATGAAATAAACACAAAACATTTTGGGGGGGGCAATTGAACACACTGCCTTTTAGATCATTTTGTTTTCCTTTCCATTTCATGTTGCTTAGTAACTTTTGGTTAACGTTTTTGGACGATCCATCGTCATCGCAATAATTTTAGAGAATGAAGAGTTTATTTCCATTTGGCTTTTTCATTACGAATGTAGTTTCACATGAAGTCCGTGTCAACCTCCTTCAATGTACAATAAAGTGCTTGTAAACATTCAACACCCGTCTTTCAATAATTGTGACAAGGGCACAGGAAGTGGGAAGGAGACTTGCAGGAAGAACTTGCTATACAGTACGGTAACAGTCTAACGGCGTGGGACAGGCATGTCATGACGTTGGTATTCACAGCATTACACCGGGTGTATATTTGCCAACATGTCTGCCAACAGAGAAACATGCAAAGCCCTCTGACGATATAAAAACAAAGGCTTAAACACGATCTGTCAGGCTATAATTATGACTTGTGTTTCTAAACAATGCTCCAAGTCAGGGATATATAAATGAAACTGTCAGTCATTCTGACAGACCCGTGTGGTAAACTGTGACAACTGTGGAATACGTTTACCTCCAAGCTGCAAAAGGATTAAAAACAGTGATGTTTCTCATTCGTCAAAGACTCAAATATTTCCTGTTTTGATTTCCAGGGCCGTTGTTAGTTGTGTTACATTATGTATTTCACTGATACAAGTGTGAACTACCAAGTAGTTATTTGGTAACATTTTGACTGATTGCTTCCCGAAATAATCGTGGAGCAACCACGCTGTATTATTCATGGCCTGGCACTTTTAACTTGGTAATTATCAGCTGCTGAGACACAGTGGGACTCCAGGGGTTGTGTCAAGGCAGCTCATTCAATACATTTACTTACAACAATGCAGATTACACACAGGCTATTGCCAATAGAAAAACCTATATGATTTTGATGGTTATTTCTGCACATGTGTTCTGTGAATGTGTGTGTGTGTGTGTGTGTGTGTGTGTGTGTGTGTGTGTGTGTGTGTGTGTGTGTGTGTGTGTGTGTGTGTGTGTGTATGAGTGAGTCTGTCTGTGCATGCGCGTTTGTGTGTTGTGTGTGTGTGTGTGTGTGTGTGTGTGTGTCTGTGTGTGTCTGTGTGTGTGTCCATATGTCTGTGGGTGCATGTGTGTAAATCAGTATGAAGGTTGTGCCGAGGTAGCGGATCATAAAATACAGAGAAAACACCTACAGAGGAGAAGAGTTGAGTTATATATAGGGCTGCTGTTCTGAGGCCAGAACCCTATATATATAGAGAGATATAGTTGTTGTTTGGGAGATGGAAAATATGCAGACAGAGAGGAAATTCCGGCAAACCCAGTGATCCTAAATCAGTTTTGCATGCATCCTGGATTCAAACAAATAGACACAAGCATGGAGGGCACTCCAGGAGAACATTCTTGATTTGAAAAGGGAAAGAATGATGGACCTAAAAGGGAAGAACGAAAGAGAGAAATGGAGACAGAGAGAAAGAAAGAAAACTTACCCTTTACTCCAGCTACAAAAAAGGGTGTGTTGTGAAGAAAAAGAAGGGGGAGAACAGAATGATGAGGCAGAGAAGAAGCAAGAGGAAGAAATGAAACAGAGTAATGTAAAGAGGTACAACAGATCCATCAGGCACACTTAAAACACTGCAGCTCATTCTTGTCAGAAAGAAACAGCAACGTGCTTACAGTAAACTGAAAGTACAAGCAAATGTCTGCTGGTGAGAGAGGAACAGCTAAATCAATGGAGACAGACAGACAGACAGACAGACAGACAGACAGACAGACAGACAGACAGACAGATAGATAGATAGATAGATAGATAGATAGATAGATAGATAGATAGATAGATAGATAGATAGATAGATAGACAGATAGATAAAAATAAACACAATACAAAAAATCAAATGTCACATTTCAATTCAAATTGTTTTACAGTTGCTGTTGCTGTCTAAGGTTAGCGACATCACCTGGTGTCAATTGGAACGAACCACTGCTACTGCAGTTCTGATGCTATCTCTGTGGTTTGACATGCATTTGTTGAATTAAAATGAGGTACAGAACAGAACAGATCAATGTCTTAAAACAACACACAGAAGACCAAAACGTACAGAACTGTGAGATGGGCGCATCCAGCTGGGGCGCAGTGCCCCCCCTGGAGTTGAGTTTCTGGACCTGTGTGGGCGGGACGGGCTTGTGAGACTGTCCGGTGGCTCGGTACATGGCCTGCACCCACAGGATGCGGTCCTGCTCGTCGTTACTGGCAAAGATCACCGTGTCTCCCTCCTTTACAGCGTTGAAGAACGTCCGGCCACCGTCCAGACCTGGGAGAGGTGGGACAGTATAGTGTTGAGCCCAACCACTAACAGACTGGGGGACGACCGACACTAAGCGCTGTAATGCATTAGAGCCCAAAGCACACGGCCGTGTCGGAACAGACAGGAAATAATGTTTTTGAATGGCTGCATCTAAAATGGACTTGAAAGAACTAGATATTTTTTGTGTCTCACTATAAATATGAACTGAAATTCGCGCTCTGTGTGTTTTGGGCTTAGGATTTGAGGAAAAATGATGAGGAAACAAAGCCCAAAAAATCCATATTTACACAAAGTATTAAGCTAATAAGATTCGCACATAGATAGTGGCATGGTTGTGGCATAGGTTGACCAAGAAGAGCTCATAAGTTATAATGCTGCGTCATGTGCTGCATTGGGACATACATAATAGCAACATGTGTATAGGAAACTAACTTGCAACCAAAAAGGTTGGGGTGTTTTCAGTGTGCTGCTGTTACCGGGCTGGGGGTCTGTGTAGTCCACAGTGTAGCCGTCCAGTTGGAGGAGCTCCACCGGCTCTGCCTTCTTCTCTCTGTAGCTGCACATGGCAAACGTGTATTGGCTCACCTGCACCAATTAGAGAAAGAAGTTGTGTTCACGCAAAGGATACCGACGTAGGACAGCTTTGTAAAGGAAAGTGATTTAATTGAGTTGAATTGTAATCAACACAATGCTGTCTCTGCATTTGCACACTGGACAATTATCTTTGGAATGTGTTAATTGTGTATTGTAATACAATACAAAAACAAAACACAATACACATACAAAATGCACTCTCAAAACTACACAGTTCTGCCATTAGTCCTTCAATTCCAATGTACATAGTTTAAAAATTAAATTTCTGGACCAGTTATGGTTGTTTCACAACATAAAAGTGTGTGTTTGTGTGTTTGTGTGTGTGTGACTGCAAAGTGAATGCTTTTTTGTTTTTTTGGCTTTAATATACTTTTGTTCAAATGAATATTTTATCTGTAAATGAGTCAGTTTAGTCAGTTATGCTGATCTTATTAAAACATGCTAATAGCACCATTTACAACAAAGCTGTAACCGTTTTCCACACAAACTCTCTGATGGACACAAAAACATACAGAAACACGCCCCCACATGTCCCCATATGTCACACCAACACACACACACACACACACACATACACACACACACACACACACACACACACACACACACACACACACACGACTGTGTGCATGTGGAAGAAGAGGCTAAGTAAGTGACAGCTGTTTCACTCTTAAGTAACCCACTCAAGCGTGTGTGTGTGTGTGTGTGTGTGTGTGTCTGTCTGTGTGTCTGTGTGTGCGAGAGTGCAAAGATAATGACATTATAATAACTTAAATGAAGTGGCTGAATCGAAGGGGGTGAAATTGAAGAGCCATTGATGTTGGAAAGCCGTAGCAGGGAAAATGTGTGTTCATGACCAGCAATAATAAGTAGCAAGGCAGCGTGTGTTTGTGTGTGAATGGACTTCTGTCTCTATTAATGCAAGCACTAATGTCACGGCTAGTGGGAATAAAAGAGCCCTGTTAAAAAAAGCGAGCTGGTGGGGATGATGAACACATGGCAGCTCATGAAAGTGTGTGTGTTATTTTGTTCCATGTTTTGTGGGAATTGTGTGGGAATTGTGCGTGTGTGCGTGCCCATCTGTGTAACTCTCCGTGTCTGGATCAATATTTTCTTGGCTGGATCTAAAGACGGAGGTCGTAGGTTTGGCTGAGTGAAGATTCTCGGTGATCGCATCTCATCATTTTATCTTCTACATTATAAAGATGACACAACTTGGTTTGTGTTATTTTTGTAGGCTGAACTAATTAAGATAAGAACATGTTGATAAAAATAAAAAGATGAACATAAAAATGAATACTGTGTCTATCGATCCGGTATTAACCTAGCATATAATTATGCATGCAGTGAGTGTGCATTGAGCATCAACTGCATTTTTTGACATGGGATTTTGAAATTCATAAGCACATAGCTCAATATTGTGAAAACGTCGATTATATATAGGGAATATGGCATTATAATATCCCATATTCCCCAGCCCTAGTGCTTAGCTAGTCCTGTGTTTCTGTTTGTTGCATTGAGTTTGTCTCGTGAAGTTTTTTGCCAGCTCATGCAGACATGCACCCTCCATGTTGGCAGCAGCAGCTGCGTCACAGCTGGATCCCTGTCACAAGACTTCATCACAACACATATATGTCACAATGCAAACATCAGAGATAGGCCCTGTTTCCACGAGAGCAATATCTGGATTCTACAACCGTTTTGGAATTTTGATTGTATTTATTGTATGTATTTGATATTAAAATGATCTGTTTACACGAAAAACACAACGCACTCTCAACCGTCTCAGCTTGTTGACACGTGGGAGCAGGTTATGAGATCCTGCTTGATATGCACACCCATATACAGGTTTAAGGTTTGTAGCACATGGTTTTCACAGTCTTTGAGAATGGGTGAAGACATAGCGAACGTGGTGTACCAGCTTACATTGCTTTGCATCCAGAAATGCAAGGTCTAGGACTCCTAAGAAAGAAAATGAGGCACACAGCACGGCAATGTTTCATATGACGCCCCCTTGCTTTTTACGATGACTGGTGACGTCTGAACTAAGCACGTGACTTGACAACACTTTTGCGAGAGATTAGGTCTAGACGAGGACCTATCTCTCATCAATCTAGATTGAATGTAGCGTACACCACCTCCGGAGGTGGTTTTGACAATGGTTGTCTACATCTCTCGTACAACCAACGGAGAAAACATTTCTCTTTGTATCACAATCTCACAACCATTTTCAATTTTCAATTTCAACAGAGATTCAAAACGCTTGTGTTGACAAGGCCTTAGTCTAGAAGATTCTGGGGGGGTGGGGGGGGGTTGACGCCACTTTGGTGGCCCTCCATCAGAGGAGCATTAAAGAAGCACAGTTCCCCAGCTTGGGCTAATGTGTGTGTACATGTGTGTCTCAGTGTGTGTCTTGTGATTTTTGGTGACATATGAGATCTTGCTAGCAGTGCCATGATGAGCCCCGCGGACGGCTGAGCGACCAATGGGTGGCCTCAGGGGCCCTGCAGAGCCCCACCCCCCTGAGCTGTCACACAGCCGTCATCTATACACTTTTACCCTACGCTGTGTGTATATTATGTACAAATGTATTTATATACGCGTACAAGAAACGTTTTATACTGTAACTATCATCATTAGTTATTTAATATTATTACGACGTTATTATGATTATGATTATTATTATTGTTATTATTATTGTTGTCATTTATTATTATTACTATGTATTAATATTTACAAACACCTATATGCATACACCTATATACTAATTGTATAGGTAGTTGACCTTTATGCCATATTATTTGCTTCAAGTAACATATTGAGGAAATGACAAACAATATTTATTTTTTTCTCCTTGACCTACACTTAACTTCAACATCAGCAGATAATGGATTACATTATTTGTACCTCACTGCACTATTCATTTATTCTGTCATTCTTTTAGTAGTTTTTGATTCATTCGACATTGTCCTTCTCATTTCTATTAAATAAAGATTTATTTTATTAATCATTAAAATTGCATAAAAACATTCAGAGAGGGGGCATCATGAAGATTCACATCACATCTTAACCTAGCAATCAAACCCTTTCCATAACATCCACGGTATGGTAATGGTAATCACACTAGGGAGTGTGTTATTGAGAAGTCGTGAACATTCTCAATTAAAAAAAGAGACTCAAACGACTAAACCGTTACACCATTAGTGAGACATCTATGTCAGTCACCATTCTGTGCATGTCATGTGGTATCACTTGTGCATGTGTCATATTTAGATCTTATGTTAGCGAATCATGTAAGTTTGAAAAATCCCTAATTAGGATTACACCTAACAATGTTTGCTCAGAGAGAAGGAAGCTCCCTTCAGAAGTCACAGATCAACGTGAAGCCTGAGAAATATTAGCTGCGCAGTGAAATGTTCATTTTTAAAGCATGTTTCTTTTCTGCTACATTATTTATGTACCTTATGTCATGGCAAAAAAAATAATGGTATGGTATGACCTGACGGAATAACTACAGTAAAACATAAGAAATGTCTACTTGCAATATGAAGGTTGCTACTGTTAATTCATGTACTATTACGTTAATACTGTTACATGAATGTACTGTTACATGAATGTACTATTATGTTAATACTGTTACATGAATATACTGTTACATGAATGTACTATTACGTTAATACTGTTACATGAATTTAATGTTACATGATTGTAGTATTATGTTAATACTGTTACATGAATTTACTGTTACATGAATGTACTATTACGTTAATACTGTTACATGAATTTACTGTTACATGATTGTAGTATTATGTTAATACTGTTACATGAATGTACTGTTACATTAATGTACTATTACGTTAATACTGTTACATAAATGTTACATGAATGTAGTATTACGTTAATACTGTTACATGAATGTAGTGTTAAATTAATGTAGTGTTAAATTAATGTGACTGCAGCGCAACATGACCTTCAACAATACAAACATTTGTACAAAATAAAGAATTAAGTTAACTGTCTTTCATGTGGACTCTTGGCAAGAACAATTCACCAGTCGTTTCAAATTGCTCATTGGTCACTTGTACAACGCTGAGGAAAGTGTCATCTGAATGTGTTTGGTTAATAGGAGTAGTGACTGACTGACTCGCTCGGTGAATAGACAGGGAGGCAAGCTGTGATGGCATGTGAAGCCACCTGCAACAGAGCACACTTGAATGAACTGTGTGTGTGTGTGTGTGTGTGTGTGTGTGTGTGTTTGTGTGTGCCTGGGTCTGTGCATGTGTGTGGGTGTGCATGCATGCATGCGTGTGTGCATGCGTGCATGGATGCGCGCGTGTGTGTGTGTGTGTGTGCGTGTGTGTGTGCGTGTGTGTGGGAATATTAATCCAAGATGAACTGAATATGAATATAATATTTCCGGCACATATTCCAATGAGAGTGATTAGAGATGTGCAAAGAAAGAAAGGAAATGAGAGTTGGGAGACAAGATGTTACAAAAAGCGATAGATGACTGTAAGCAAGTCAATGCCAAGAATAAGTCATTGATAGTTCATAGGTAAAACATGAAAAAGGACATTTGCATTCTTTAAATCTTGGTAATGCTGACAATAACAGCAAAACTAGCAATTTTGATGAACACATGCTTACTCAACTGGTGTAATATTATTTATATAACATTTTTTATATAAAAATTTAAGTAGTATTTGTCAAACAACACACACACACACACACACCTTGTCGCACACATAGCTAATTAATACATAAGTAATTTAAAATCAATTTAGAGTGACCTCTAATGTCACAATAGTAATTGCGAGCAAAACACCCAAAACACAATGTTAAGAGTAAAAAATGACCAAGTGGAACATGAAATATATATATAACTTCCTCTTCATCCGATTACTAATTTAGCTATATATATACATAGTGTTTAGAGAGGGCTTGTTCGTTCGGGTTAACTTTGGCCGATAAGACATAATTGTCGGATCGACCGACCATACACATTATGCTGTGCTTGGTATTGATAAAAGGCAGTCTTTTTTTATTGCAGTGGTAGTCTACAGGATTGTATTCATGCTCCTGCAATTATGCATCCATGCTACTATCCATCAATTGTTAATTATATTGTAATAAGATAAATAAGATACATTTCATTTAAAACAATAATAACAATAAACAGTAATAATAATAATAGTAATGATAATAATACAAATACATAAATAACAATAACAATAATAATAATAATAATAATAATAATAACAATAATGATAATAATAATCATTATTATTATTATTATTATTATTATTGAGAAGAATAACAATAATAAGAATAATACAAATTATTTTTCATTATTCATATTAATATTAACATTCCACCGTACTAGCAACTTGAATGTGATGGTCTAAATCTAGTTGTCCTTTCTTTGAACATTGTCACTGTGAAAGCAGAAGAGGCTGTGAACATGCATAGAAAGGCAAGTAGATGTAAGTGTGTGATGGTGGGAAACAAATGCCAACAGTCAGTACTTACAAGAGATTTGACATAAAAGCAAAAGCAAAAAAAAGAGCACACAGAAAGAAAAAAAGACAAAACATAGAGATGTTAGACACACAGGCGCTGCTGCACTGCTTTGATTCGTCATATTTTTCTCTTCCAGAAACAAACAGACCCTAAAAATCAAGTCGACTCTTTGCTCCTAGAGACAAAACATGCACACATGCACACTTGCCCTCTCTTTCTCTCTCTCTCTCTCTCTCTCTCTCTCTCTCTCTCTCTCTCTCTCTCTCTCTCTCTCTCTCTCTCTCTCTCTCACACACACACACACACACACACACACGGGCCAACGCAAATGCAAACATACAAACAAAAACAACCAAAAAAACAGCACACATACACACACACATGCATGCAAGCTCAAGTCTATTGAGCGGCATTTGTCACCTTCTATATGTGTAGCTGGGAGCGGGTGAGCGGCCGCTCCCAACTTGGTAGCGCGGGGGCTTTCCTAGCTGCGAGTGCTAGGCCACGCTAGTGTTCACTCCACTTTGTCAATCCCCTGTCAACACGTAGCTCTGAGACATATCCTCCTACCCCAGCCGACGAGAGAGAGAGAGATGGGTCTGGCTCTGGCTTGCCCACCCTCCCACCCACGACGGGAGCCGCCAGAAAATGGCTGCCTCCCCGTCCCCTGACAAAAGCCTGCCTGCTCTCTCTATCATTTTTGTGACAGCTGAGGGGAGACAGCTTGGCTACACCTCTTGTTGCAGTGCTCAGCCTTAGAACACCACCTCCACACACACATGCACACGCACACCCCACTAATGAAACAGTGAATGGAAAGTTTTAGATGTGAATATAATTATCCATTAGACTATTTAATGATAACTTCAGCGGTAAACGGTCTAATACCAGGGTTCCCGCTACCATCTTTTCTAGCAGCGGCGCTGAGGAGTATGTGAGGTGCGTGTGCACGGTGCCAATGTGCATGTCTACAGTGCTGATGTGCACAGGCAAGTTTTAGTGTGATCATTGATTCAATTCGGGCTCTGGTGCATTCCAACCGAGCTGGTCTCATACAATTATATAACAATATAACATAACAAGAAATAGCATGTGAGCGCACTATATGCACCAGCCATATTTTTGGGGCATTAATATTAGCGCAAATACACTTCCCCTAACCCTAACCCTAACCCTGCAATTTGTAACCATCCCATCATCTGGGTTTTATAATACTGTTTCTTCTGTTCTACACAATCAAATAAGTAGGCTACTTTCTATTATTAAGTCACTTCTTTCTAATATTAAGTCACTTGTCACTTGTTACTTTTTCTCTTTATGCTTCCTAGATTTAATCTAAAGTCATTTATAAGATAATACAGTATCATTGCTGTCAGTATAGGGCTTGTACATCAGAATGAAAAGAGTTGTAGTACTGTAAAATCCTAAATACCGGTATACGTAAATATACGATAACCTAGGCTAATGGAAACTGTGTTGCCACATGTCACATGAGAAACACTGTGGCAGTTTCAAACACAACAATGTCTTCCCATAATGACAAATAATTTCACGATTAGTTACTAAACAATGACCAACAAAACATTACTACTAACATAATAACAAACATGCCAATGCTCCTATGCTTCATTGTGATGTGACGTTGCCATGTACAAGCCCTATTTTCACACAATATGACAATGTAACAATTGAGGGGTGTGCAGTAGGGGGCACCTATGATATGTTTTGAAATAAACCAAATAGCATTTGTGGCTCCCAACTTAATTTCTAATATAAAATTTTTTTGTTTTTGCATGGCAGATTGCAGTGGCGCTAGTAATCCAGCGATGGCGCTGCACCACTGCTGGATGCATGTAGAAGGAACACTGCATACATAATACAAGTTTAGTCAATAATATGCAAAACATGTAATGGCATGTCAACAACACTCTACATATCAAAATATGTGTGCTTATACAACTTCATTGGATATATGGTGTATAGTGCACACGTAAGCCTGCTGTTGTTTTTGCAACCTTCTTCCTTATGTTGTAATCAGAAATAACATTAGTTTCATAGCATGTCATATGAAAACCTTGACATGCAAAAAACCTTTGCGGTTAATAAGTGGAATGAACCAGCTCAATATATACTAGCCCTGTGGGTAGAGCATCACTAATAAGGGTATAATTATATTAGCCCAGGTTTGTTTTGAGTCTGACATATTCAAACATGATTACTGTTTCGCATCTTAATTCTTACCTGGACCAGCACAAAAAATCTCTTTTTCCATCTTTTCCACACGTTTTTCCCAATAGCCCAAAGGTACCTGTGAATAGGGAAAAAGAGAAAATGTTGAATAAAATGAAGCATTTTTAAGTCACAAATGTATCGTTCTCTTTCACTTAGAAATGTAATTAAATTAAGTTTGTATGGACAAATGCTGTGATAGGCATTAGCTAAAAGATTCAGAAAGCAATACAAGCAAGAGTCAGGCCTAGCCTGACCCCTCCTGGCAAAACTATGCCACTGCAGCCAAATAGAATAGAATAGAACATTCAATTGTACATGTAAGTATCACTGGATTCAAATTATAAATCAGAGAATTGATCGGTATAAAATAATACATAACATTCAATAAAATAAAAACATAAAAATAAATAATTTCCTTTCCTAAAATAGCACTATACGACTAAATGTCAGATGATTAATTGCCATATAACTAGAGAGCTAGCCCTCTCTTTTCTTGTGCATATTTGTATTTAAGTATATTTTTATTAAAGGTCCACTGTGTAGAATTTCGTGACATCAAGTGGAACGGACTTGAGGAATTGGAATTATTTCCTAGTTGCTATTAGCTTGTATAGCCCACATGGTTTATGGTATCAAAACATTGTCTGGTTGATAGGTTGGATTACAATAATTGATTGATCAAACAGCTGAATTGTAACCAAATTATTGTTATGAAATGAACAGAATGATAATGAAGTAAATTGGTTCCTAAATAATCATATTTGAACTGTTGGGGTGCCAGAGATGTACCCCACCCCCCCTCCCCATCCTTTCCTTCAGGGAAAATATCTTCCAGTCACTCTGAATGAAAACATGAGTTTCAATGTAGACAGCAGATGGGGATGCTTTTCCAAACGCACTAGGCGATCAGGTTGGCTAGAAGCCATACACACAGTGCCAACAAAGTCCTCTCTGAGGCTAAACCAGTAGCAACCTCTACGGCCCCCCTCATTCCAGCCAATGGAAAGCATATGGACTGGAGAGAGTGATAGACAGATATGAACCCCACAGAGAGTGTTTGTGCATGTGTGTACACATTCTGTGTGTGTGTGTGTGTGTGTGTGTGTGTGTGCATGCTTGTGTGTGTGCATGTGCATTTGGGAGTGTGTGACACAGCAGTATCTAAATATAAAGTGAGGAATCTCTGTCTGTACATATGTACGTACGTATGTAACTATGTACGAATTTCCTTCGCATCATCTGATCTACTTCACACTTGGTGGGTGTATTGCTGGGGGTGCAATTTGGACACGTGACAAGTTCAATATTAATAAACTTTGAATACACCAGTGACGCTCTGTGGAGGGTGGGGGAGACGAAGACAGCCTCCACGTGGCCTCCCCCGCAAGTAGCTAAAGAGTAGTTGCAAGGTTGCATGCCCTTTAAGCGAAACAAATGTCCTCACAACGTCCCCCGACCACAGCTCCAGCGCTAGCGCTTCTCCAGCTCAATGTCGAAGGTCTCACCACCGCCAAGATTGACATCCTTGAGCAACTAGCCCGCAGCAACAACGTGACCGTGATCACCCTGCAGGAGACCCATCAGGAAAACAAGAACATCCTTAGGGTCCCTGGGTACACCTTGGCTGGCCACATCGCCAATAAACACCATGGCATGGCCACCTTTGTGCGCAAAGATATGGCTTGGTCAGCTGCCGGACAGTCTCCAGAGGGTGCAGAGATAGAATGGATCAACACCAAAGTGCAAGACACTACCATCTACAAACCACCACCCAGCAGATTGGTTCCATCGTCCCTGCCATACGTCCCAGCCCCTGCCGTGTACGCTGGCGACTTCAACAGCCACCACACAGACTGGGGCTACAGTAGCTCCAACGCTGATGGTGACTTCCTGGTAGACTGGGCCTCTACTGTCGATGCTTCACTCCTATACGAACCAAAGGAGCCACACACGTTCTACTCTGCACGATGGAACAGCACCACCAACCCAGACCTGGCATTCGCAAAATGGCACAACAACCAGTCTCTCCCTGTAAGACGCATCCTGGACATGTTTTCCCGGTCACACCACCGACCGTCACTCATCACCATTCCATCCTTGGTCCAGCCTGTGCAAGGGAGGGATGTCAAGAGGTGGAACTTCCGGAAAGCGAACTGGGCAGGTTTCACTAAGCAAGTGAACAAGGCAGTTACTGCCCTACCACACCCGTGCTCCAACAACCAGAACGATGCCTACGACTCGTACTGCAAGATGCTTCTGGCCGCCGCCAAGAACAACATCCCCCGCGGTGTCCGCAAAGCCTATGTCCCCTGCTGGGATGAAGAATGTGAACAACTGCTCTGTGCCCACGCTGAAGCACAAACTAGCGAAGGCAGGGACATAGCGTCAGACAACCTCTTCAGCAGATTGAACGAGAAACGCAGGCAACGTTGGACTGAGACAGTGGAGTCAATCAACTTCACACACTCCAGTCGAAGAGGGTGGCAGACCCTGAACAAGCTGACTGGAAGGTCAACAACCCCAGCACAGTGCCCCATCACTGCGAACTCCATTGCATCGCTCCTGCTGAGTAACGGCCGCTTCCCCAACGCAGACAAGGACTTCACCCGGACAACAACAGCAAGAGTCCACAAGCTGCTCAGGGCCTCAGGGTGTGATGCCAACCTATCGTCCGTCTTCACGATGCAAGAAATCGAACAGGCCACAAAACGCCTTAAGACTGATAAGGCACCAGGGATAGATGACATCCACCCGGAGTACATGAAACATCAAGGCAAGAAGGCAACTGACTGGCTACGTTCCTTCCTCTCTGCATGCCTCCGATGCTTAAAGCTGCCGAAAATCTGGCGCCGTGCCAAGGTGATCGCCCTGCCGAAGCCCAACAAGCCAAAAGATGACCCAAAGGGATACCGGCCCATCTCCCTACTGTGCGTACCCTTCAAACTGCTGGAACGCCTCATCCTGGCTCGCCTCACCCCAGTGATCGACCCCCAGCTCCCCAAAGAACAAGCTGGCTTTCGAAGCGGTATGTCGACAACGGATCAGGTGACCCTTCTGTGCCATGACATAGAGAACAGCTTCCAGGCAGGTGAGAAGGCTGGTGCCGTCTTCTTGGACCTCACAGCTGCCTACGACACTGTCTGGCTGCGCGGGCTACACATGAAGCTTCTGGAGACCATCCCAGACAAACACATGGTGAGCTTCATTATGGAGATGCTGAGCAACCGCAGCTTTCAGCTCCACACCAGCAATAGCCAAAGCAGTAGGGTGAGAAGGCTCAGGAACGGTGTCCCACAGGGCTCTGTGCTGGCACCGATGTTATTTAACATCTACATCCACGACCTACCCATAACAACATCAAGGAAGTATGGCTATGCAGACGACCTGGCAATCCTGCTCAGCAAACCATCCTGGGAAGCAGTAGAGGAAGGCCTTTCAGAGGACATGAACATCCTGTCCTCCTACCTGAAGGACTGGCGCCTCAAGCTCAGTGTGGAGAAGACTGTAGCAACAATGTTCCACCTCTACAACAGGGAAGCAACCCGCGAAATTAACATCATGGTTGACGACGCCCGGCTACAGTCCCAGTCCTCCCCGACATACCTTGGAGTGAAGCTCGACAGAACACTGTCCTTTAAACAACACCTGGACAGTGTCAAAGGAAAGACCACCGCCCGTGCAGCGCTGATACGGCGTCTAGCCGGAACCACGTGGGGAGCCTCCACAAAGACACTGCGTATCTCAACCGAGGCCCTGGTCTTCCCTGCCGCTGAGTACTGTGCCCCAGTCTGGAGCCGTAGCCCCCATGTCCCAAAGCTGGACGCTGCTCTCAACAGCGCCCTACGGACTATCTCCGGATGCTTACGCGCCACCCCAACCAACCAACTGCCAGTGCTTGCCGGAATCGCCCCCGCAGAGATCAGGCAAGAAGCAGCCACACTAGCTCTTGCCCGGAAGGCACAGTTGAGCGAATCCCATCTCCTCCACAAGGTCGTCATGGAAACACCACAACGTTCACGCCTCAAGTCCCGTCGCCCTTTTGCCATACAGGCCCAGGAACTGCTCTGCAGAACACCAGCTGACACATCGAAGGAATCCTGGGTGAAGGCCAGATGGAGGGACCAATGGAAGGCAGCAGAACCATCCAGGCTCCACCGCTACATCCAGGATCCGACCGATGTTCCTGGCCAGGACCTGCCCCGCAAGGAGTGGAATATTCTCAACCGCCTGAGGACAGGAGTTGGACGTTTTGGTGCGACAATGCAGAAGTGGGGTCTTGCAGACAGTGCCCACTGTGAATGTGGGGATCCATCACAGACTGTGGAACACGTGCTGACCAGCTGCCCCATATACCGGCCACCAAATGGTGATCAGGGCCTAACTGACCTAGACAATGATACAATGGACTGGCTTGCTGCAACAGAGCTGAAGGTCTAAGGACATACGACAGAGAGAGACAGAGGGTGGACTGACTAAAGCATGTCTTCACTTCCATCCGCAGAGGGCCTTAACAGGCACATTACAACCGAACTATACTGTATATATACTAAAGTTACTACACAACTCTTCTTCACTTCCCTGGATACAGGAACACCACCACTCTTCCATTGCAACTTAACTTGTGTACGTTTGCCATAGTAACTTATGACACTAATGAGGTTACCGCCGGCTAAATACCTCGGCTAATGAAATCCATGCTCTACTTCATAACCATGGTGGTCATTTGATTCCTCCTGGCGAAGCTGCGTTGGGTTCCAGTGGCGAGGCGGTTTTCCATCCTCTGCATGGCTTCATACCACAGCGTTTCAGAAGCAGAGGGTTTTTTCTGCCCGATTTACTCAGATTTTACTGCCTTATACCAACCAATCAGCCTGTTCCGAGGCATGTTTTGAACAAGTACTGCACTAATATACAGTATATAAGTGTAATATGGAGCCTTGTTGCAAAGATCCTTTGCAGGATCTTTGCAGCTTGGAACCACACTTTCTGTGCATCTGGTTTCTCGTTAGCCGAGAGGGCCAGAGGGCACAGGCTGTAGGGAAGATCTTGGAAATGTTTCAATGTCCAAATAAATGAGTCACCGGGGAGGGAGGCTGTTTCATGATGCACCTTTATACCAACAGTGTCAATGGTTTATCACCTTTATACCAACACTGTAAACGGTTTATCACCTGTATACTAACAGTGTAAAGGGTTTATCACCTCCTTTATACCAACAGTGTAAAGGGTTTATCACCTTTATACTAACAGTGTAAAGGGTTTATCACCTTTATACCAACAGTGTAAAGGGTTAATCACCTGTATACAGTGTAAAGGGTTAATCACCTTTATACCAACAGTGTAAATTGTTTATCACCATCTTTATACCAGCAGTGTAAAGGGTTTATCACTTCCTTTATAGCAACAGTGTAAAGGGTTTATCACCATTATGCCAACAGTGTAAAGGGTTTATCACCTCCTTTATACCAACAGTGTAAAGGGTTTATCACCTTTATACCAACAGTATAAAGGGTTTATCACCATTATGCCAACAGTGTAAAGGGTTTATCACCTCCTTTATACCAACAGTGTAAAGGGTTTATCACCTTTATACCAACAGTGTAAAGGGTTTATCACCTTTATACCATCAGTGTAAAGGGTTTATCACCTTTATACCAACAGTGTAAAGGGTTTATCACCTTTATACCAACAGTGTAAAGGGTTTATCACCTTTATACCAACAGTGTAAAGGGTTTATCACCTTTATACCAACAGTGTAAAGGGTTTATCACCTTTATACCATCAGTGTAAAGGGTTTATCACCTTTATACCAACAGTGTAAAGGGTTTATCACCTTTATACCAACAGTGTAAAGGGTTTATCACCTTTATACCAACAGTGTAAAGGGTTTATCACCTTTATACCATCAGTGTAAAGGGTTTATCACCTTTATACCAACAGTGTAAAGGGTTGATCACCTTTATATCAACAGTGTAAAGGGTTTATTACCTTTATACCAACAGTGTAAAGGGTTGATCACCTTTATATCAACAGTGTAAAGGGTTTATCACCTTTATATCAACAGTGTAAAAGGTTTATCTACAGCACCAATACCATTCACAATGGATAAACTACTCTCCTTTATCTGTATTTTGTTTGGAAGTAGGAACATTCCAGATGCAAGCCAAGATGTATTCCTGATGCCTGTGATCCCCTGAACCACGACTCCAAAGGCTGTGCAGCCGCTGATGGGCTGCAGGCAGGGGTTGAAATAAGGCTGTTTTACTCGCCAAATGCGAGTAATTTTTGTATTTGTCGAGTAATTTATGAAGACCACTCGCCACTCTGGCGAGTAATCTAAAAATTCGGCGCGATTGCCGCGGACCTGCCAGCAACGGACCCGCTAGCCGCGGACCCGACCGCGCAGCACCCACCGCCGTCTACAATCGCGCAGCTCCCCCCCGCTTCCCCCCCCCGGTCAACAATCGCTCACCGTGAATATCCACTATAAGTGAATGATCGCGCGCGATGTGCCGCCTCCATTCACTTTCTATGGGACGCGAGCAATTCGCTGCGCAAAGCACGCTGGGATTGTTTGCGGCGCGGAGCCGGCTGCGGCGCTGCCTGGCTCCGCTTCTGAATTTGCATAAAGTTGGGAGATTTCAACTTTATGCAAATATTCGCGCAGCGAATCCACGCGGTCACCATTCAGCAAACAGGACGTGGGCGCGGGCCGTGACGTTGACCCTTCTGATTCATTACCACAATGCGGGCGGGGCTAGTTGATCCACTAGTCAACACGCCCCCAGCGAACGAGTCTTCACGGCGGCGCGATGTCACGCGGATAATTCGCGTATAGTGGATATTCACGGTGACCAGTGAATATCCACTATCCACTATGAATGTCTCGTCAATCTGTCTCGTTGCACGCGACCCGGCCGGGACCCCCACCTTGGTGGATCTTGGTCTTGAGTGGGGGTGGCCAATGGCCATCTTCACAATAGTAAATAAAATATGCCCAGAATAAACACAAGTGTACATCATTAACTTTAAAACTCATCATTGCTAAATCAAGTCTATTATCTTGCTGATATATTAAACATCCAATAATCTACTACGCCCCCCCCCCCCCCCCCCCCCCCCCCCGCATCCCGCTGCGTTTGGTTTGTCTAACTTTACCTTGAATTGGGGGAATGGGGCATTTTGATCCTGACATGTCATGCATACATTAAATAAATCTGTTGAACTCAAATTAAATACATATGTTAACATATTCAACCAGACAGACACAATGTTGTATTTGCTATTATTCACACATTTATTAACACCATCACCTCCCCCAGTTGGTTTGTCGGAGTTGAACTGTAACTTGATGTCTGAATGGTAACTTAACTGCATTCGTGATTCGTTTGAATGTTGTGAACGAGGGAGGAGGCGACTCGGCCCCCCGGTCAACAATCGCAATAACCCCCCCCCCCCCCCCCCCCCCCCCCCGTCAACAATCGCGCCGCGCCCCTATTTTTGTCTGGTAAAAAATCTGTTTGTCTAGTAAAAATTGTCATCTACTCGCCAGTTGTCTGGTAAGCCAAAATTTTAGTTTCAACCCCTGGCTGCAGGACCTCAGGCCCTGCTACAATTGCTTAAGCGAGGGGTAGGGAGTCCTCGCGGCTCTCTCCTCCCACTCTAGATTATTAATCTAAAGTCTGATATGTGAGAATATGTGAGTCTTTCTTCCATCTTCCATGTGTGTTTGATTTGGCAGGGTTTCTGTGAGCCGATCAGATGCAAGTCAACCCACTGGCAGCAAGTACTTTCATGACTAACCTTGAAAAATTGCCTGCCAACCTAAAATTGTAATGGTTCTTTAGTCATTTCTAACATCAGACTCTAATTAGTATTATTTTTATAATAATGCACCAAAAGAAACAAACGGGGAAAAAACACTGTTTGAAAGTATAAAATCCTTGCTCTCAGTGAAACCTCAGCCTCTGGGACACAGTTAGCTAGTGTGGCAGCTTAAAAGCTCTGCTCCGCCTCGCTCACACTACGCAGCGCCAGCACACCTGCTGGAGATAGGGCTTTAGTGGAGAAAGTGAAGCAGGGAAATTAAGCTTCACTAATCTAAACATCCACCAGGCAATCACACTGCCATCGTCACTAGTCAATTGGGCAACATTTAGATATCATGGATATTGTACTTTGATTGTACTTTTTGTAATATTGTTTATTGCATAATACATAATATTGTGTATTATGTTTCCCTGCTCTTGAATACTTAACGCCACTGAAGGATGATCTAATGCCGCTCGTGATATTTGATTAGTAACATTTTTCAGAATTTTTCATGTGACCAGGATGCCTGCTTGTTCTGAGAGCTGAAACGTGGCAGGCTCACAGGGTACAAAGAAGTGTTTGATATCCTGGAGGACTTCTTGACCCTGGACTGACCTGGGGAGGGCCCACCGCCTCTGAACCAAAGGACCAACACTGCCACAGAGACACAACACAAGACCAATAGAAACTTCTTCTGAAAATTCTACAAACACAACATTGAATCGATTGAAATGAAATTGAAATTATTTCCTTTACACTTCATCTTGAGCATCCTACAAGAACGGTGTCTCCTCTGATCCAATGGACTTGCTAAACTAACACATGCATCTAAACAAGGTTCTAAAAAAACTAATTGTACTATTAGCTACAAGAATTGTAGCTAACCAAATTATCAATCTTCATGATCAACTTATTTGAACCATTTCAATCTGGGTTTAGGACTTTCTATTCCACTGAAGCTGCTGTGACCAAAGTGGTAAACAATCTCCTCCTTACCATGAACAGCAATGTAAGCTCCATGCTGATGTTAGGGTTCAGTGCCACCTTCGACACAATCGACCACATAGCATTCTTCTTGATCGTCTTGAACACTATGTTTGCATCAAAGGCGACTCTGGTTTAAATCGTATCTCACAATACAATGCAATTTGTTCTCTGTGAAGACTCAACATCAAAACATTGTGAGCTAATCTTTGGTCTTTTCTAGGGGTTGGTCCTTGGTCCACTGCTCTTGGCAATCTACATGCTTCTGCTTAGAAATATTAGTCAAAGCTACAGAGTTAACTCTCCCTGTTATGCTTACGACACTCAAATCTACATCCATATCGGATCAAACGACTCCTCCCAGATCCAGAAGGTTGTATCTTGCCTGACTGCAATTAAAAGACGGATGTCCAAAAACTACTTGCAGCTAAACACAGGGAAAACGGAGCTGATAATCATCAACTCAAAGCAACAACAAACACAATTTGAATACATTGTGTTTTAACGGCTCTACTATCTCTTATGTTCAACCCTATGCCTTTTTTTGATTCATATGTAAAAAGTATTACCAGAACTCCTTTCATTCATCTTAGAAAAATATCTCAAATCAGACGAATGTTAGTTACAGTGGATGCAGAGACGCTTATCTACACATTCATATCATATAGATTAAATCAATGTAATGCATTATTCTCTGTTTTACCCAACTCCACTATGAAAAGCTTCCAGCTTGTACAGAACACTGCAGCTACAGTCCTAGTTAGTACTAGAAAATGTGACCACATAATCCAATTCTCTATGCCAGGTCAGACAAGGTGCTACTTTCCTACAGCAACACCATCCAACCTTATTATTCCCTATTATCCTTCTAGGCCCCTCCAGTCCTCAGGAGCGGGTCTCCTATCAATTCAAAAAGTAAAAAAGAAATCAGATAAGGTGCTCTTATCCAGCCTTATCTGTGGAACAGTCTTCCAACTGTAACTGTAATCAGGGAAGCTGACTCTCTTGATGAATCCCAATCCAAACTGTAAACCTTTTTCTTTACTCTCTAATTTGACCTGGCTCTTTATCCTGAACTAATGTATAGTGCCCACCAGAGGGCGGCATATCATAACTGTAGTCACCCTGATTTTCTCCTGATTCTACAAACTAGGACACTAGTAGGACACTAAGGAACACTAACTTACTTACCCACAGTGCTTCATGTTCTGAGGCTTATCCATGCGAACGGCCAGTTTGATCCTGAGGTCGCTGTCCGAACAACCTTTAGACACGGTCATCTTGTGAAGCTCAGATTGTTTCGGGCTGTTAGGAGTTGGATGTAAGACAACCTAAGGGAGGGGAACATCCAGAGGATCGTATAAAAGCAAATGTTTATACATACGATTTGTTCACAGAATGCCCAAATGAAGAGAAAGAGGATATATCTCCAATGAAATCAAATCTATTCTGGATTATTTTATTTTCCCCATTTACTCAGCTTGTTTTACTTTTACTGTACTCTACTGTTTCACCAACCATTATTTACATTTGAACTCATTTGTCAGTGTATTCAATGCTTGTCAATGTGTTTAACAGTGGTTGAAACCAACAAACGCTGGTTTCTCTGTTTAGTATTTTCTGGTTATTTTTACACACTGCACATAGTAACAATTATTGGTAACCCTTCCTTTTACAGTACGGTAATTACCAGCTAATTACCTGGTAATAAGATGTATTTACTAAGTAATAACCAGGTAATTAAATGTAATTACCTTCTAATTACCAAGTACTTACCAGGTAATTACCAAGTACTTACCAGGTAATTACCAAGTATTTACATTACATATTTACCTGGTAACTACCACTTATTTACCTGGTAGTTACCTGATATTTACCTGGTAACTACCACTTATTTACCTGGTAGTTACCTGATATTTACCTGGTAACTACCACTTATTTACCTGGTAGTTACCTGATATTTACCTGGTAACTACCACTTATTTACCTGGTAGTTACCTGATATTTACCTGGTAACAACCACTTATTTACCTGGTAGTTACCTGATATGGTAAAAACATAAACAAAAACTTGTTGGTATTTACCTGGTAAATACCAACAAGTTACCCAGTATTTACTAGATATATACTGAAAACTACCAGGTATTTATCCAGGAATTATAGATTATGTATTACCAATCAACCTGTGTAGTGACAGTGAGGGTAGTAATGACTCTGATATTTACCTGGTAATTACCCAGTATTTACTTGATAACTTGCAACTATTTACTAAGTAATTACTTTCTAATTACCCAGTAGTTACAATTTACCCAATAACCCCCATGTATGTATGCAGTAGAGGTGCGCGGATGGGCTATTATTGTATCCGCAACCGCATCACAAAACTCATCATCCGTCCGCCATCCATCCGCACCAACGTTTTTTGACCAATTTCAAAACCGCACCCGCCCGCCATCCGCGGGCGCTGCTGACGCGAGAAAAAAAGTGTGCTCGTTTTTATCGGATGTAAGTAACAATATTTAACAATGTAACTTATATATATCTTTTCATTTGATTGGTTCAACCGCCACCCGCCCGAATTTAATTAAAATATTATTTTTCGTAAGGTCATCCGCCCGATCCGCGGTTTAACCGCGGAGTCCGCGGCTGTAACCGCCATCCGCGCACCTCTAGTATGCAGATATTAACTGGTATTTACCCAGTAATTACAAATGTAATTCCAAAACATTATCAGGTAAAACCCTGTGAATTACCCTGTAAGGAAGGTGGAACTGTACTGTAAAAGGAAGCGTGGTTTGTTTCAATGATATTACCATATACTTTCCTGGTAACTGTAGATTATAATCCTCTAGTTTTGAACATGGTATCTGGCAAAAACTCCCATACCTCCCTGATAATTATCGGGTAATTATCGGGGTGATATCAGAGTTTTACAGAGTAGTTACCGTGTAAGAAAGGTGGAACTGTACTGTAAAAGGAAGCGTGGTTTGTTTCAATGATATTACCATATACTTTCCTGGTAACTGTAGATTATAATCCTCTACCACCCATTAGGGTGTGTAGTTTTGAACATGGTATCTGGCAAAAACTCCCATATCTCCCTGATAATTATCGGGGTGATATCAGAGTTTTACAGAGTAGTTACCTGTAAGAGAGGTGGAACTGTACTGTAAAAGGAAGCGTGGTTTGTTTCAATGATATTACTGTAGCTCCCAAGTAGTACACACGAGGCCAGAGGTCTTTGTTAGAAAACAGGGTTTATTTTCCAGGTCGAACCAACCCGTGAGAACTGGGTTTAAAGAGAACAATAATTCAAATCAATAAATACAATTGACAATATGCAAATGTCCGTTTTTTCAGCAGCACAACAGGTGTTACATTTACACCAAAAACCACTACACACCTCACATACAGTCCACAACTCAATATTAACTTGTAAATGTACAAACTTAACTTACATATACATATTCACCACTTTACATCGTATGCAAATCACCACACGCACCAACCACGCAATGGAATGCAACACAACACAATCGTTCACGTTCTTCATAGACGTAAATAAAAGATAAACATGCCTCGTCCACTGCTAACTGCTTAAGGAGGGAATGTTCTTGTATGCTTCTTCCTTATCCTTTATAGTTGTTCTACTTTAAGTGCCTTTAGCTTTTAACTTTAACTTATAGCTTATAAAACGTGCTGCCTCTTTCGCGCTGTTTGGCTAGGTGCGTTGCTAAAAGGTGTCGTATTCCGGCGGCAATTAGTTCCGCCCCAATGCCATTCTATACAGTAGGAACAAAAAAAACGGGAGGTTAACAAATTAAACCAACTATACCAGGAAAGTACATGGTTACCATATACTTTCCTGGTATAGTTGGTTTAATTTGTTAACCTCCCGTTCTACTTTAAGTGCCTTTAGCACTTGGGGCGGAACTAATTGCCGCCGGAATACGACACCTTTTAGCAACGCACCTAGCCAAACAGCGCGAAAGAGGCAGCACGTTTTATAAGCTGTATAAGTTAAGCTAAAGGCACTTAAAGTAGAACAACTCTAAAGGATAAGGAAGAAGCATACTAGAACATTCCCTCCTTAAGCAGTTAGCAGTGGACGAGGCATGTTTATCTTTTATTTACGTCTATGAAGAACGTGAATGATTGTATTGTGTTGCATTCATTGCGTGGTTGGTGCGTGTGGTGATTTGCATACGACGTAAAGTGGTGAATATGTATATCGTTAGCCTCATAGCATAATTGCCTAAGTCATTTTTTGGCCAAATTGTGATATCTGCCTAACTTTACTCTCCTACCACTGCTGCATCACCCTGCTTTTCTGCCTATGTCTTTGGCCAATCACAACACTTATTAGAATCCAAAAACACTTTCTGCCTTAGTCATCTCTTTGACTTAGGCAGTTTTGATACAAACAAAATGGCAGAACGCATGAGAAAGAAGGCCACAAGTACAATGTATTACAAAACTAAATTACAGATAATAATAATAATAATAATAATAATAATAATAATAATAATAATAATAATAATAATAATAATAATACATTTTATTTATAAGCGCTTTTACAGGTGCTCAAAGACACTTTACATTTAAAAATCACAGTATAAATTAAAATAGCAATAATATTAAAAAGTGCAATACATAGAAACACACAGTGAAAGAAAACCATAAGAACAGTAATTAAAACTTAACAGGTAAAATCAAACATTAAAAGCTAATTTAAAAAGATGGGTTTTGAGCAGAGTTTTGAAGTTGTTGATGTTGGTGCAGTCTCGGATGGGTTTGGGGAGTGAGTTCCAGAGGGAGGGGGCAGCGATGGAAAAGGCTCTGTCACCCCAGGTTCGGTGCTTGGTTCGTGTCGGTGGTGAGAGGAGATTTCCATGAGATGATCGGAGGTTGCGGGAAGGGGTGTGGTGGTGGAGCAGGTCTGAGAGGTAGGATGGAGCCTGGTTATTGAGTGCTTTGTGTGTGAGAAGGAGGATTTTGAACTGAATGCGGTGGGTGATGGGGAGCCAGTGTAGGTTTTGGAGGACGGGGGTGATGTGGTCTCGGGAGCGGGTGTGAGTGAGCAGGCGGGCAGCAGAGTTTTGGATGTATTGAAGTTTATTGAGGACTTTGGATGATGAACCGTAGAGGATGCTATTGCAGTAGTCCAGTCTGGATGTGATGAAGGCGTGAATGAGGGTTTCAGCAGCAGAGAAGGTGAGTGAGGGGCGGAGACGGGCAATGTTCTTGAGGTGGAAGAAAGCAGTCCTGGTGATGTGGTTGATGTGGTGGTCAAATTTCAGCTGGCTGTCGAAGATGACTCCGAGGTTGCGGATGTGTGGGGAGGGGGACAGAGTGCAGTTGTCGAAGGTGAGGCTGAAGTTGTGGGTGGACTTAGTGCGGGGTGTGGGGTTGATGATGATTATGTCCGATTTATCAGTTTGATTTTGAGTGTGACTGGGAGGACCTGCCTCAGCGAATCAACATCCCCGCAGAACCATTCCACTGGGTCCCACTCTTTCCTGCCCAATTGCCAATTACTCTCAGGAAATTCAATGACTTGCAGGCAATGAAACCAGTACTACCAAGAGTGGCCCACCAGTACTATGACAACCTCCCTCATCAATAGACAGTGTTAAAATTAGTTTGCACAGCACCTGAGTGGAACTTGGTAGG
>JAOPHQ010004549.1:922500-1032500 GCA_030340625.1 Merluccius polli
TTGTTGTTAGAAAATAGTAGATTAGGAAATAGTTCAAAATCAATCATGAATGTGAGCGAGTCTCTTTATCTGGCACACTGAAACATAATCATAATAATCTTAATTTCTAGGCAGTTGCCCATAGTTGTTATCCCAGCCTCCCAGCTCAGTGGTGGCTAGTGAGTAAGCTGGGAGCCATAATTCCAAACACTGGCTCTGCTCGAATTGGTCCACTTGTGCCCTATGTAAGTGCACTACTTAGGGTGTCACCATTTTTTAGTGTTGTCCGAAATGTGAGTGTACAAATCTGGTTCCCGCATAGTGCACTACTTAATACCCATAATGCTTTTTTCACTATATCCCATGATGCATATTGGTTTTAATTGTCATCAGATTCATCCAATACAGTTTCATAGTTTCTTTATGCAAATGTCGGCTTGTTTATGTGACCTCACACTGATTGATTTCCAGCATATAATCAGTGTCCAAATTCCTTATATACGTATTCCATATGTCTATCTCAGATACACAAAATGTCTGATCATAGCTTGTAAGCTGCCTACTTCCAAACCCTAAAACTGTTTAATTAATTAATTAAATATTGTACTATGTTGTGTTCATTATATATAAGGGAAAGGGGAATGAGGGAAGAAGTGAGCCAATTCGAACATAGCCAAAGTCTTGGTGGACTTTGCTGCTACTGACCTCCAGGGTGAAGGAGAGCACCACGTCGGACTTGGACAGCGTGTTCTCATCCTCCTGGCCCATGTCCATGATAGAGGTGTTGTGACCCCTCTTCAGCTTCTGCAGCTTGAACTCCCCTCCCTTCGAGACCGGCATGCTCTCCAGGTTGGCCATGAGGAGGTTGACAGAGGAGCGCAGCTCCTCCACGAACATGGCCTCCATCTCCTTGGACACAAACTTGGGGAACTTGCCACTCTAAGGAAATGTTGATGACATAGAAGTAGTAGGAAGTAGCACAGGTGAATTAGTGCTAATGGAGCCAAAGAGAATCCGGTAGCTTTATGCAGAGGCATATTGCAAATGCTGTTGCTGGTTTGTTTTATGTGAAGTCACTTCACATGCAGACTGACGTCCAACAAGTTAAAGGTGCCTTATGTAGGATTTAGAGTAACATTTTGAGTGTAATCTGTTAGAAATGCCATAGCCATCTGTCAGCTATTAGTAAGTGAAATGCGCTGTAAATATCTGTCCTGGTTGACTATGCCTGCCTCTGACAATTTAGATTTTAGACCACTCCCAGCTCATTTCTGACCTCTCTTTCCTGATTGGTTCTGAGAATCCATTTTTCTGTCAGTCACATGCGCACACACAACGTTTCATAGCTCCACCACAGGTGCATAAATGCAACAGTTCTCAACGGCGCAGAAAGGTAGGGAGGGGGGAGCAGAGAGGGGGGACATTTTCTGGGTTTTCTATTTTCAAAATTTTGCTCTCTTCTGCTCTCTCTCTGCAAATCTTACCTGCAGCACGTTAATGAGAAAAAGAGGCCACAGAGATGCTGCTACATCACCCTGTCAGGGTTTATTTCACAATAATGACCGGCTCACTGTATATTATCCATTACATATATATCAAAAAGATTATTGGACCCAATACTTTGATAGTGATAATGGGACTATTGATAATGGAATCATTTGAATTCAGCCTTGACTACGAGCTGAACATTCGATAAAATACAATCAAAATTGTAGAGACATCAATAACTCAACATTATATTGATAATCACAGGAGTTGTGTACCCTAGCGATCTGATCAGCCATCTGCAAGCGTCCATCCAGCTCTCTGCGGATCTGGGCTGCCTGCTCATCAGGGTTGTCCAACTGCAGACAGAGAAACACACACAGCATCACAAGCAAACGTTAAGCTGGGATGAATGAAGCACACGAGAACACACACACTTTTGCATGTTTTGCAGGATGCATCTACTAAAATGCATCCTCAATGAAATTATCAAATTAAAGGGAACTCAAGCTTTCCCTCTCTTGGCCCAAGGCGGAAGAAGCTGAAACCAGACACATCATGCACACATGATTCTACACTCATACACTACCTTCTTATTATAGATAATGTTATTAGGTTGAATAATCTCAAATGCATAAAAGTATTACAGTATTTCATACATTGATATAATGAGTATTCACAAGAATTTGTCAGATCCACATAGAAATACTTCTCAAAATGTAGTGACGAATGTGTCTTCAACTTGCATCCAAAGACATTATGTTTACATGAATTCATTGAGATTCAGCTCGGCATCAACTGCTATGCAATTATTTTTTTATACAATTTGTTCGCTCAAGACTAACTGTTGAAAGCACTGTGAATATTTTTGGGTATTTATTGAAAAGGAAAATATGTGTGTGTGTGCATCTGTGCAATATGTGGAAACACATTTGTATTTTAGATCACAAAATGTGACATCTGACCGATGCAGGTTAAAACTAGTGAGGGGAGATAAGAACGCATGAGATTCTACAGAACATGTTGGGATCAGTGTGCACAGCTTCTTAAGGTAGCTGTTATAAGCTACCTTATATAACCATAAGCACACACTTCGTACTGCTTAGCACAGGGGTAGAGGGTTACAATAATGGAGATTAGGGCTGGGCAATATATCCATATTATATTGATATAGTGGTATGGCATAAGTGTTGTCTTTTCCTGGTTTTAAAGGCTGCATTACAGTAAAGTGATGAAAAAAATGAGAAAATACTTATTTATAGTTAGTTATTTATATGGACTATTTATTTATTACCAGAAAACGATGCTATATCATAATATATATCGTTATCGAGATATTAAATGACCTATATCGGGATAGAAGATTTTGGCTGTATCGCCCAGCCCTAATGAGGATAAGTCGAAACCCAGTGGGTTGGTCCTTGAAACACATTGCCTCTCGCTAGAAGCCATAGAGATCTGCTGCTCTGTAAAGCACTGAGTGAAATCGAGTTGCTTTTATCCTCTCACCTGTTTCACTCTTGCTTCACCGCTTGATTGAAATTTCAAACCACTAATGAAAGGTCATGACCCCTTGGGCAGTTCCTCTTTTCATGGCAGTACCCATAATCACAGTAAACAACAGCCTGTGGGCTCCTAGTGCCATGGTTCTGTCAATACCTTCTGCTCAAGTGGTCAGGGCCTGTATTGCTCACAACGCAGCCCGGTGATACCGGGACCTGAAATCAATCAGATAACTATGTGGGTTTCATCAGCTGCTCTCTCGCCCAGGCTTCCGGATCAATAAGGCCTGGCTGATGATTAGTACACACACAAAACTAAGAAAGGCCCCAAAACACCCGAGATTCTTGTTATGTTGCGTGTCAACGTAATAGCACTTGTATGAGTGGAGGTGTGTGTGTGTGAGAGAGTATGTGTGTGTGTGAGAGAGAGAGAGAGAGAGAGAGAGAGAGAGAGAGAGAGAGAGAGAGAGAGAGAGAGAGAGAGAGATGTGAGCATGTGTCTGCATGTGTGAGCCCAGTGAATGGTGAATGCCTTGCCAGAGGCACAGTTACTCTTCCTGTTTTAATGACACAGTCACACACACACACACACGTATATACACACATGTATAAACACACACACAATAGAATTCCTGGCCAAGTTGCAAGTTGCATTTGTATTTTTGACAATTGTGCTCATTGTAGTGATAATTGCCTAGAAGCAGTAGCCACACCATCTCGCCTACGCTTCCCATGTCCTCCTACATGGTTCCTCTTCAACAACTTGACAAGCACTGAAAGAGTCAGAGTCACTGAGAGAGTCTGCTATGCTTGCCACTCCCTTTGACCGGGGAGTAGCTTTTCTCTAAATGGTACTTTGAAGAAATCCCAGTCAACTGTGACTACAACCTCCGAGAGTTCATTGGTGAGCCGAGTCATTTTTCAGTCATTTATTTGCATGGTTGATTAGCCATTTTGCTGCAGAACGAACACACAAGTTTAGAACATCTGAGGAGTCACTGATATGAATTTGGTAATGAGAGGCGCAAGAGGGTTTCCCTTGGAAAATAAAATGTACTGAACAAAAGTGAAATGTAAATGAATGATATGGAGCAGACCTGGTTAGCACTGAAGTCATAGCCATCACGTGAAGAACCATGTGGCTGACCAATCAGTCAATCAGTTCATGACACATTATAAATGGCATACACATGACAATGAGCCATGACCAGGACGTGCATGAGGCACAGTAAACCCACATCCTTGCTGATATAATATGACATGTGTGGCTGAAGGGTTAAACTTAAGTGGAATGCAAGTCTAGCTCTTGAAGCCGTGAAGCAAATAAGCAAATCTAATACAACAGTAGAATCGCTTTCTCCAGAGTCGATAAAGCAATTTTAGCTGCTGCTGATGGGGCTGGTATCCAATGTGTCAGAAATAGTGTGTGTGTGTGTGTGTGTGTGTGTGTGTGTGTGTGTGTGTGTGTCTGTGTGTGCGCGTGTGTGTGTCTTAATGTCTGTCCCCAAGCATTTCCTTACAGAAAGAAATGACAGCATTGAGGAATTAGCCAAAATTAATGTCTGTTTTATTTTCTTTATATAAAGCCTCTGAATATCATTGTAATATTGAAACTACAATATTTATGCAAGGGGAATATTTTCTGACTGATCACACACATTGTTGCTCAGAGCTGGAGGATTATAGAATGATTTAGATTTTTGAACGGCCAAATCAACATCAACCTGTTCTATCAGTGTCTCACAGGATCTGAGGAGGATAATTCAGCTGTAGATATATACAGCGTGTTGATGGTCAGTTGTGCAGTATAGTCTCTCTAGCCAGGAACTCATCTCATCATCTTAGTTTTCTAACAGTTGGGGTGTGCAGGTAATTGGAGAGAATAACGATGGTCTCAGATACAGATAGCAAGACAGAGCTGGAGCTGTAGATAAGCAGGCCACCAGACAAGTCAAACTGCGGGGAGATAACCAGGTACAGCACGTTGAGTAATGACATTTCTCTCTCTCTCTGTCTCTCACTGTTCCTCAGCCGTGCTCGCCCCCTGTTTCTGCCCCTCGTGCTGATTCTCCCCCACTGCCTTTATTAACATCTTGCTTGAACATCCACCCCTGGAGTTACCACCTAGCGGGAAGCTCGTTGGAGCTACTGTGTGCAGAATGCCACATGCCTGTGTAGAGAAACACACACACGCACACACACACACACACACACACACACACACACACGAATATCATGCTACTGTAATATGAACTGCACATGAAAAGATGCACTAGGCATTGTGTATTGGAATAAAATATGAGATCCATAATTGCGTAGCTTCGTAGTTGCAAACAAATATGCACTTGGACATTTGCACTTGCAGCAAAATTAGAAAATGTGTGCTCAGATTGATCAATATGTGCTTATGTAACAATAGCATGTTGTATTTGCAGAAATACACAGTAAAAAATGTCAACATATTTATATTCAAATGGATCTTTTTATATACCTTTATATATAATCATTCCATAATTCAACAGGAAAAGGATAAGCTGACTATAAGTCTGCAACAACACTTTTTATATCCATCAGCATTTAACAGTTAGAGTATTCTAGAACAGCCAATAGCATTTTCAATCCAAATGCCAAAAATGCCCAAAATGACTGGAGCCATTATCTTCAAAGCAGCAGCCTGCACTGTGCTTGCCTCCAGAAATGAATGTGTCAATATAGCCAGCCCATTGGTTTACCATTCAGTCTGCCTTTCTTCCCCAACTGTACATCTATTCCATCTGTTTGTATCATTATGCCCCTCAGTCAAATTTGCAATGGCACATTTTAGCACACTTACATCCTCATCATTTTAGCAGATGGAAGAATTTTAGGTGCTGCAATTTGGCTGAGGATAAGTCATCCACAAACCTAAACATATGACATCAACATTGCATACATCATGGTTCTACAGAGATGTTAACATGTATTGGTAGTGATGAGGGGCTGTCCACTACATGAGCACATGGTATCGGGGACATGCTACAACTGCTTCCTATGTTCCCATGAGCACCTCCTCTCATCATCCTTCATCATCACGTTTATTTCGAAGTGAATGGAGTGCATTGCCTAGCGTAGTTAGAAGCACTGATGTTCTCTTATCTGTGTACGTAGGGAGCAGTAAGCATGTCCACACAGTGCTATGTGCAAAAGAACCCTTCACAATGTGCCTTATTCACAGTTGTCATGGATAGTTATCTAGTTATTTGTGTTGTATGTAGGTCCAATTAATGAAGGTAGGATTGTGTGTTTTAGGCTATCTGCAGGTTTCAACTAGTTACATTTAAGACTTTTCAATACCTTTTTAATATCACTTAGAACACAATTTAATACGGATTTCACAGCCCAACAGCGTATAGGTAAATGACAGTCCTCAACCTGGAATGGTTTACGTTTGTAATACGTATACAAATGTATATGTATTGTTAATTGTTTATTTGTCTGAGCAGTGCTGCTTGTCTGTGAACAAAAGTATCCTGCACACGCATGAAGTTATCACGCCAGTGCAGTGGTCAACACAGCTCGTGCATGAAGCGGGAGGCAAATAAATATCTTTTTCACATAAACATTTGACATTTATTGGTTTGAGGTTTATTATTTTTCTTCTCCCGATAGTCACAAAACATATTTAAGACCTATGCAAAGACTTAAATAAGACTTATTTAAGACTTTTATGAATTAATGTTATTTTAACTTTATGAATGAATGTTATTTTAATGTTATGTATATGCTGTTGAAAATACCCATATTTTACTATTCATTAAAGTCTGTGTAAACCAAAAGTAAATATGGGTTTAGAGTTTGTCACACTGTAGAAATTTGTGTTATTAACCACCCAGCCAAATTTGAATGATTAAAAAAGTTGCCAAGTATATAAAATTAGGATTCAAAATTGTGAAAAAAAATAAACATTATTCTCAGCTCTGAGATGCTGGGGGCGTGTCCAATGAAGGTGCTAAAACACACTCATTTGCACATGGGGGGCGGAGCCTCTCTCAACTGTCAAATAATAACTGTCAAACTAATAATTGTCAAACTCGTGATTAACCTCATGATGACGTTACGTCATCATGTACCCTTTACGCCCCGCCCATAAAATCCTGAACGCGAAAATGGTGAAAAATAGAAAAACGGTCTAACTCCACAATTCAACATTAACCCTTTGGTGTCTGAGGGTATTTTCAGACACTGGCATGCTCCGATATTGTTCTCAATTTGAACAAAAGTAAGCAGTATTTCCAAAGTCACATGACTTTTTAGTATTCGGCACAAATTCAGCTACAATAATCTAAGAAGTATGTATTTCATGTTTGTACTAGTTTTGAATTGAGCTGGAATGTGTGAAAAAAGCATTACCTTACCCAATGTGAGATCTGGTCACTAGAGGTGATTCTGTTAAGTCTTAGGAATCCATCAAGCACAAACAGTTTGATGGGCTCCATTGTTTTGGACAAATAAATGGCTAAAACATGTATGTCCTATTTCTTTGGGATATTTCATTATTCCAAAGTTTTTCATATTTTTGTTTTCAGCACAAACTCAGCAACTATAATAGGGAAGCAGTATGTATGTCAGGATTGTACATTGCAAAAAGCAGTTTTGAGCATCAGAAGTACTGTCATTGAAAGCAATTCCACAAGGTCTTGGGTATGTAAATATGACAAAAGACCAGTCCATTCAAATTCAAGTTTCAAGTTCTTTATTGTCATGTGCACATAATTACAGTGAAGCAGTGATTGGTTCATGAAAATCTTGAATCTCAGGCTCCTTCCAACAATGCAACAATAATACAGTAATTACCCAAGTAAAAATAACACACACACACACACACACACACACAATTTTCCATGGTCTGGATGGTCATAAGAAATATTTCCACTTCCTCATCAAGCTGGATCTCCTCTCCTGCAGCTTCACGTGTGATTGGCTGCCTGTGCACTGTGAACCCTGCTTGTCCTCTTTGTTGTTGTAGGCTGTGGTTCATCTGATGCATCTTCATTTCTGTAAACATTATAAAAACGGAATGAGGAAGTGCAGCATATTTGCTCTTCTACTCATTCAGTACGTTTACATGACACTCAAGAAAGTCGACTTATTGGCTTAGTCAAACTATGATTGGATTACTAAGATGCATGTATACACCTTAATCAAGCTATAATCGGTTCGAGTCGACTTACTCATTATCGAGTTAAGACCCCTAGATTATGCGATTCATAGTCGACTAAGCGTGCATGTAGCCAATCGAATTGGCTTATGCGTTGAATTGCGTTCTGCGCATGCTCGAGATCTCTTCCCGGGGCCGTGAGCCGGAAGTAGAAAGAGACGATAGTCGTGTTGTTGTTGTCGCCGCCGTCGGATAAGGGATAACGAGAAACGGCGATTTATTTAAAAAGGTGGTGCAGAAGATGGAGGAAGCCGGTGAATTAGTTACCCCCTATAAGAATTGTGTCCCGGCCGCGGGAGCGCGCATGGCATGCATTCATTAAAGGTGGAAGCACGCGGACACTACGCTTCCATTTCACCCAAGGCTGAATTAAAAGTACATGTTTTTCTAAATGTGGGTCATCAACGAGGTTGTAAAGTAGTAACTTCGGGCACATCAAAATAAATGTTTTCTCCCGACGTGTTTACGATCTTTATTCATTCATTCAGAGCTGTTCTGGTGGGAGAAATATGTTTTCAGTAGACAGCTGTCAACTAACTTTGGGTCGGCAATTTATTTAAAAAGTTGGCGCAGAAGATGGAGGAAGCGGTGTCATGCCAATGTAGTTACCCCTATAAGGAGTGTATCATCATCAACATGCATTCAGTACACACCACGCTTCGATTTAACCCAAGGCTGAATTTAAAGTCCATGTTTTTCTAAATGTTGCTCATCAACGAGGTTGTAAAATAACTACGATCTTTATTCATTCATTGCGGCCGAACTGACGGCGGTATTCTCTGATATTGTGAATCTTACAGACTGCGTCGGGTTCTCCGACTCTCTGGTACTTCCACAACAAGTAAAGACTCCTAGTCGGGTTTATCTCGCCCATGGGGAAAGGGAATTGGGGGAAATTTACTTTGGCTTTGACTCTCTGAAGTCCAGACTGAAACGCGACATGGAGGAGAAAGCGATGTTTCAGCAGACAGCTGTCAGTTCACTTCGGGTCCATATCATTTCTCCATTGACGCTCCATTGTTCCTCTCGGTCGTATGCCGACTGCTCCGCCGGCAGAGCAGCGGAGCGGTCCGCATACGACCGAGAGGTCGGAACAAGGGAGCGTCAATGGAGAAATGATATGGACCCGAAGTGAACTGACAGCTGTCTGCTGAAACATCGCTTTCTTGAATGAGTTTGTTGTTGCTGGTGACGTAAAGAGGTCAACCGGTGGCTCTATTACCACTAGTTGAAATGGGCACAGCGCCACCTATCGTACCGGGGCGTTACACGCTTCGGCCAATGAATCGATTTACTCACCGCCATATATACGCGGACAATTGCAGTTGTCCAGTTGCGGAGCATAGACGAGCTATGGCTTTAATCGATATAATCTGTGCATGTAAACGTACTGATTGTTTCGAGTGCTGCCCTAATAGTAACTATCTATTGATAGGAACTGGCAGCCAATAATCATTCACGGCAATAATCATTAATTGTTGGAATTATCATTATGGATTTATTGTACAAAGTCTCCAAAAAGACATCGCAGTTCAAGGCTGGATTACAAAGCTTGTGAGAGGATCACAATCGCACCGGAGCCTATGTTAGACCGGCGCAACGCTTAGCATCTCGGCTAAAAACAAAGTAAGTGTCTCGCATAAGGAATCCAGCAATATTTAGTATTTTGCATACACTTAATTATGGATTTATTGTACAAAGTCTCCAAAAAGACACTGCAGTTCAAGGCTAGGTTTCAACACTTCCGATAGCGTTATGATCGCACCGGAGCCTTTGTTGGAGTGACACTTCGCTTCTCCACTCAGTAGGTCCTATTCTGTAGAGGACATCATCTGATGTCATACATAACATCGTCGACCCCAGTAGGCTACTGATCACTTCCCCGGTCTCCCCTATTATTCAAACTCGAGTGATAGCACGCTTTACCGATATGGTCGTCAGAAATATTGATCAAGTTGATCTTCAGCTGGATCGAGTCGTTGTTCAAAATGGCTCCGCTCATCATCAGTGTCGCAGTCCTCAGGGCTTGATGAGCTGCTGACATCTTCATAGCTGTCCAGCATAACTCCAAGTGCTTCCTGTACTGTAAACATGCGGTCCATCTTCCCAAAAGGTTGACCTCAAGACAAGTGAACCACCTGCAGGACATGTTACCGTGTTACCACGCCTCCCAGAAAGAAGAAACCAATGTGAACCAAAAGAGTGAAATAATTATCATATTGTTATTATGTGAATAATTTCTTCTTTATAGAATTATCATCTCATTATCTTGTGAATAGTCTCTTCTGAATGGGTGGGCGGGTACAACAGCGCGCCAACTCAGGTGTGACTGAGTAATGTGGAAAGTTTTAGGTTTTATCTAATTCATGTAATTAAAAGCATCTCATATTATTTGGCAGTGGAAAAAAAAACTCATGAAGCTATTAATCTAAGTACATGACAAATGTATGCTAACCCTGCCATTTGTCGCTGGCGCCATGGTTGACCTCAAGGGGTTTAATGGTTATACAGTCTTTTCACATGTTTTCAGCAATGACTTTCTAATGTGTGTAATATGTTTAGAAACCGAAATTGCTTTACACTTTAAGCAAGCAAAGCCACGAGGCCAAATCGAGTCACACAAGGCAACCGGTCAATATTGCATGTACTTCATTCCTAATGAGAGGAAACAATGGACACGAGCTTCAGCTGTGGCCTCATTACCAAGCCATTGGTAGATGTACAGAAGGCTTCCTACAATATGGGATTTGTTAAGGTTATGAGATCTGCCAGGACAAAGGTGCATACAAATGAGATTTGGGTGAGGGGTGACGGTGGCTGATGACCAGGGGAGGAGGGGGGGGGGGGGGGGGGTACAGGTGGAGTTTACAGGTCAATACTTTAAGCTGCATTCTCCCACCAAGGAGCATCAGCGTATTGTAGTGTCGCTTCAATAAACAAGAGCATGTCTCAGCCTGTTGTCATGACTACAGGTCTCCCAATCTACTCCTCGTCATGTCTTTTTTTTTACGTGCACCCTTGCTCACACACGTGCGCACACACATACAAGCACACACATACACACAGTCACACACATGCACACACACACACACACACACACACACACATACACACACACACACACACACACACACACACATACACACACATGAATGCACACACGCGCACACACACACACATATCCGCCAGGTGAATATTTAGTATTTATTAAATAGGACCATTTAGTTTAAACTTTAATCTGCATGTATGCCTTCTGATTTGCACATTATTGATGGCCCGAGTGAGACCTGACTCAAACGTCTTAGTATCCACAATGTAATTCACCAGTACACTCTGTATTGAGAAATAGACAAACCACCACATTTACCATGTTTCAAAAACCTATTCACTAACGATGCATTGTACAAGTTCAGATAGCTATTATTTACTTGTTTTTATGTACCACTTGGTATGCCACACAAAACGGTAGGAACTGTGATCTGATCTGCACTATAGAACGAACAAGAACAAGAGCACTGCAACAAACAATACAAATGTTTATATAAGGCCAAAAAAACAAGGTGGTGTCATATTACAGTGCAAGAGCTACACTCATTCAAAGGGAGTGGCATTAAATAGCTTAAAACACTGTCATACAATAGCAGGCAGCATTGTCATTGTAGTGTGTTGTGGTAGCAAGATGAAGATGGGTAAGTACTAAGTAGGGATGTGTAATCTAGTTAGCCAGGTGGGTGGCTGGACAGGAAGCTGCATCTCCATCAAAGAACTTCCCCGGGTCACTGGCAGGAGGACCATAGCTCAGATAAAAGCCCCATCATCCGCAGACTACAAACTTTTCAAAAGTCACTGTTCGATATCTGATCACATGCCTGTTTGGAGTGGTTCTCAGGCAGCCGGGCTGTAGCCAGCTTCACAGTACTAGAACAAGTACCACCCACATGATATGTATTACAGGTTAGAGATCATAATACACTATGGATTATAGACTATTCTCTTGTATCTGCTCTTTTCCCTTGTGTCCTTAACCCATTGACATCACAATCTCTCCACTGATCTTTCCAGACATTCTCTTTTCCACATATCTCCTCTTTCCTCCTCCCTCTTTCCTCCTCTCTCTTTCCTCCTCTCTCCTCCTCCTCTGCTTTGCACTGCTCTCCTCCCCTCTCTTAAAAAAAAAAATAGCCCATCTCCTGTCGATGTTTTAACAGAACCCTTTCATATGTGATTACAAAGAATATAAATCACTTGCCCTTGATTCAAGCTAGGGGGGAAACCGGTTGTCCAGTGGGAAGGGACAGAGAAGTGCTTGTGTGTACTGTCACCATGGCAACCGCATATGAGAAGATAAAGGGCAAGGGGGAGTGTCCATACTGTGTGTGTGTGTGTGTGTGTGTGTGTGTGTGTGTGTGTGTGTGTGTGTGTGTGTGTGTGTGTGTGTGTGTGTGTGTGTGTGGATGTGCATGTTTGTGTGTCTTAAACAGATTAAAATGTGTGCACCTAAAGCAAACACAGTGTTCTATCAAACGGCGTACTACAATAAGGACACCCAAACACAACTAACAGAACACACCAACACAGACACACACACACCTTAATATTGGTACTTCAAAGCATTGAAGGGCATTCAATGTTTGACCAACAGAGTAGCAGCATCTTTGATGACGCATCCCCTAACCCCCCTCCCCCAACCCCCCTCCCCTGGATTAATTGTATGAGCATTGGAAACACATGCCAAGGGAGTTTGGTGGAAGGGTTCTTCTAAGATCTAGGGTTCTTCTAAGGTCTAGGGTTCCTCTAAAGTCTAGGGTTCCTCTAAAGTCTAGGGTTCTTCTAATGTCTAGGGTTCTTCTAAGGTCTAGGGGTTCTGTAGGGTCTAGGGTTCCTCTAAGGTCTAGGATTCTTCTAAGGTCTTCTGTCTTCAGTTCTTCTGTTTACTTGTCATTTAATGAAACAGATACGGATATTTGATCAGGTGGGGGTCACTCATTTTTGCTCATGTCTAAACACAGAGGAAATGTCACACCTGGCCAGCTCACTCTGTCTTCCATTCGGACCAATTAGAGGGTTTCGGCAGTGGAGCACTAAGCGGCTGCCATAATGGCCACAACCCATCTGATAAAGAAGAAATAACAAGAATAACACCCACTCTTCTCTGGTCTTCCTTCCCCACCCGGACACACATCCGCTGTGCTCTGCCCCGCAATTGGATTTATCCCTTGGCTCGAGCCATCATTATAGCCCCAGGCACATTCATCAAGAGGCGCACTTTATAGTTCTGACTACTCTGTGCCGTTTACAGTGTGTGCATGGCTAGCTGCACGGCCAGCACGGGGCTGTTGCGTCTAATGCGGCTAATGGTCCAGCGGCGGCAGCGCATGCTTCTCTGTGTTACACATGCAGGAGGACAGCACTAGCTAGCATACAATACACAAACAGTTCATATATCGTGCATAATGCATCGTTAGCAACGGGACACAAATCCAACATTAACAACAACTGAAACAGAACATCGACCAGATGTTTTCTTGACCACGCAAAAACAGTCGATAAAAACCAATAATATTATCGATTAAACTAAAATATATAAACTAATATCTAATTATTGTTGGTAACTGTGTTATAAGCGAAATAAACCACTCCGTGGTCATGTTTTTTTCCTTACATAAAACACATCTGTACTGCCTGGACGGGTCAAGCAAATGGGAGGAAGGAGAGAGCATTCACTGTCACACCTGTCTGCCAATAGCCCTTTCACCTGTGGGTGTGCCAATCCCACATCCCAATTAGCTATTTTTAAGTGTGTCATTTAACATCACCATTTCTAACTTAATAGCTAAACGTAACCACTTACAAAGCATTACCTCAACTTGACCATATATCATGAACTATAGTACATTTCAGGTCTGACTTGATATCCAATATAAAAATCAGCCATAGTGGGTTCACTTTCATATCTTTCCTCAAACCATGAAATGAACATTGACCTTTTCACCTGTAGCTCATTTCCAACATCATATCATTCAGCTATTCCACCATGTTATGAGAAATCTTGGCAGACATGCCAACCTTGTCTGCTAGAATCACATTTTCCAGTAATGCCGCAGCATTAAGGAGCAGTAATGTAGAACCCATTCTTTCACAGAAAGTGGCACACATTAACAGGTATTTTTTGCTAAATGAAGCTAAATAATGTATGCTAGTAATTGCAAACATAACACTAAAATGCTGCAGACTAAAAGAAAAATGACAAGCGGATTCAATGTCAGGACCCTCAAAGAAAAAAACAAAAAACCTGCAGCTCCTAACAAAGGAGCCCTTTTCTATTCTGGCCCTCTGATTCTACACCATTATCAAACCCTCAATTCTTCTGGGCCAATATCCCCCATTCTTTCATTTCCCCCATCCAAGCTTTCCATCCCCACGGCCCTATTATTATTATACTTCACATATATACATTGCATGCAACAATACCTGGTACGAGAGAGAAGGCCCTACTCTGTATCAAAATGTCACTTCTTCTTCCCACTGAGAAAACACAGTCCAACACTAATTCCTGACTTCAGTCACCCTACCGACACAGTTCCACTTTATATTTAGCTCTGTGTTGCTCTCAAATGTTGGGGGGTTGAGCTTCTTCTGCTTTCTTTACATTGCTTTTTTATAGTATATCAAACAAAGTACTACGATTCAATACAATTTTATAATGATATTATATTGATGCCATGACCCCACTGACCTCAACACAAGCTTACGGGCACTACTATGAATGATTGTCAAGCATCTGATATGATATCTGAAAAAAGACTTCTTTTTCCACTATTCAGGTATTCATTCAGCCTTGTGAAGCTAGCCTAAATCTCACAAGCTCACCTCCGGTTTTGCCTCGAGATTAATAAGTCTGGAACCAGCATGACACAGGTAGCAAGGCTTCTAACAACATTCAGTTGGCCAATCAGCGAACCCCAGCCAGTGATGTAGATGCTGAGGAAACAGAGCAGCTACAATGGCTGTTGTCGAAGAGGTTAGCATCGCTCCTATTAAAATAGTTTAATCTGATCTACAGTGTATTACTTCAGTGAAAGATGAACAAAGAAATGCCTTGAAGGCTGTTCTCAAAGGAAAACTTACGCCATGCGGCGTTGCAGAATCTGATTGGTTAACCAACCTGGCAGGCATTGTAGAGGAGCTGGTGCTCAAACTTCTTGATTCCCAGGATCTGCTGGAACATCTCGTAGAGTTGGTCCTTGCTCAGAATGAGTTCAGAGGCGGCACTGGCCGTCAGCCTCTGCTGATGCTTGCGGGGGTCCTCCTCGCCACGGTGGATGGTGTCAAACTTGGCCATCCAGGAGCTCAGCACCGTCTCCTTGCTGAGACCGTCAATCTCCGGGAGGCTACGCACGCGCTTCTCGATGTGCTTCTTGAACACCTCCCTGGAGTCGCTGGCTGAACAGCCGCCGCTCTGCACCATCCGGGACACGCGGTCGCTTTTCAGGAAGACCTGAACTCAACAAAGTAGAGAGAGATCCATAAATACCATCATTTGATGTGTTTACGTTTCACCTTTATGTGGAGTCCATTCAAGACCACAGTCTCGTGGTACCCTGGGAACGGACATGGTAAAGATTTTACAATGATAAAAACAATACATCAATAAAAACAACTACAGTTCACAATATAGATACACAGCACATCAAGTAAAAGTACATCAAATAAAACAATTACAGTTCACAGATAAAAGATCCATTAAAAATGGCTACCAAGGTTATTCAGCCATAGCAATTATTCGACTTTGTTCCATACTGTAGGAGAGTAATAACGAAAGGTAATTTTCCCCAGGTCCCATAATTGATTGTTAGTGTGATCCAGTCATGGGTGATTGTCTGATACAACCCAGATCGCTGCTTACTTAGAGAAGAGAAGTAACCGGGGGGAGTCTATTCAACAATGATTTAAATAGATACAAAGAAATCAATGCTGTTATCTCCTGGTAAGAACAGATGGCAAAACAGATGGGTCGGTGTCTTACAATCTAAATACTTAGAATAATTAACCAGGTGCAGGTTATGATAGTGTTGATACAGCTGCATCAAGTTAAGCTGAGCATATACTGTACAAATTAGGGCCGATTTTAACCCTGATTTGGTAGTCGCCAACTATTTTTAAAGTCAGACGAATTTGAGCCTGATCGGTTATTGTTTGACATGCAGTGTGAGGGGGGTTACGATGCCAGATGAATGGCCTCAGCGAGCTGTGAATTAAGAATCCGATTTCCTGGAATTCACTGGAAATAACCTGCGTGTGCCTGCGCATGCCACCAAACACAACAGGAAAATAAAGCGTAAACACAGACAGTTCAGTCAACGGGAGAACTTTCTCTGCAAAACAGACAAACACAAAAGTAATTTTTGTTGCTTTCTGTGCACAGTACCATCATCAAAGGTAATGCTGCTGTTTGGTGTATGTTTATGTCCCTCTGGGCTTGCTGTAGGGCAGATCCACACATTGTTGCGGTTTTGGGGGAGGGAAGAAATTAAATAAAGTGATTGTGGTTTTTAATGTTACATCTGTCTGTGGCAGCATCTTGGAGGAGGCAGCCATATTGTTTTGAATGGTGGAATGAAACTATTGGAACTTGTCAATAGACACATAAAATACCTGTTGGAAAGTGTCGTGCTGTCTGAGTACCCACATTGTGGCTTGTCAATCGAACCATACAGTGTGTGCTTAGACACTTTGGCCGAGCTGAACGGCCAATTAAAATGGACAGTGTGAGTTGTGCAAACGCAGTGTACACAGTACAGTGTATGCCCAGCTTTAGACTAAAGAAAAATTATTATTACAAATTATTATTAGTAACATGCAGAGAAGAGGGTGTCAAGTCAAAGAATTAATGTTGACTGAATAAATACGATCATAGACATGGCATGATAATAGCTTATATTTTGTATTATTATTAAAATAGCCATCACTCTGTATACTGTATAATTTACACCTCAGCACGTGCAATTGAAGCCAGTTGAATATTTGAGATGGAGGAAAAGATGTTACAGATTGTAAGCTGGTCATGTCTTAGTGTGATAATCTGTTTAGAATTCACCTCGTAGTAACTCTGGACAGCGTTAATGAAAGCCTCGTCTGCAACAATCTGCGTGTCACCGCTGAGAAAAGCCTGGAAGCGCTCCTTCACTGTCTGCAGATGCTGCTTGCTGATCTGAGGAAGACAAAGGGTTTTTTAATTTTTTATTTGACCTTTATTTAGTCAAATAAAGGATAAAACAACAATACATGATACAACAGATAGACTTTTCTGATAAAAAAGTCCATTCAAAGTATTTTCAAATATTGATCACACTCCATCCAGCCTATCTTTCTAGCTTGATCTCATCCTGTATAGACTTTAACAGCCTATCTTGGCCAGGGTCATTATAGCGTATTATACCGTGTAATGCAAATTGGGTTTCCTAAAATAATGTGTGACCTGTGATAGGATATTTATTGACCCACTAAATCTAAATACACACAAAAGAGGCTTGTCTAAGTGTGCCAGCCTGCTTGCTGCCATGGTAGCTGGGAAATGCACACACATACACACACACACACACACACACACACACACACACACAACTGAGCATCACAGAAACAATGTGCCTGCACTTAAAGGTCTTGTTTGACTCTGTTTGATATTGACTCTCATCATAGCAGGGTAGAAACAGGAGGGGCCGTACAAAACAGAAATGCAATGGCTATGTTGCATTTCTGTGCAAATATTTGCAGTTTGACTACAGATAATTTTTATATAATAATTTTGTGCTGGCACATTTAAATGAATAGACATTGCTGCTGTCCAAGACATGCATATGATGTGTGTGACCATTAGCTTAAGATATAATAAGGGAATTGCAACACAAGAACAAGATACAAGTAATAGAGTTGCATAAAGGCCTAAATTGGCTCATGCCTTTGTATGCCTTATTGGCTCTTGGGGGATCTAATTGTGATTAAGGGTTAAATAAACAAAGTTGACTTTAAAACTAATAAGTGACTTACAAAACTTGGCAACATTACACAGTACTGTGTATTTTAAATTGACAAATTTTTTGTCAAAAATGTGTCAAATGTTGCAAAGAACTGCAATTAACCAAAAATATATGTTGCGTGCAGATAATTACTTTTGTCAATGCAGAGCTCATCAATAACCCTGATACTAGTTGCTCAACAACCGCTCATGTCCGCCCTTTTGGTCAACAGTGTTCTGTTTGCCAACTGAAAATGTGTACAGTTTTACAGCATAATGATCCTTCTACAGTGTCAACTGTATTGTATAAGTAAAAATACTGATATCTGGCAGATAACCCAATAATGTGTTTGACCTCTCTGCTAGGTAGGATACATAGTCTAAATGTTACAAATGATGTCAAAATGTATTTTCTTTCATTTCTTCCACTTTTCTTTGACTAAAATGACACTAAAATGACACTCAAACTAAATATAGATGTATTTAAAGGTAGAAAGCAGGGTCCAAAATTGACTTTTTGATTTTTTACCTGCCATCTGGAAAAATCAATCAATTAATTGTTTTAATATATAACCCTACATTTTTGTCTGCCAAATGGTCAAATCTATCTGCCATTGGCTGGTGACAGGTGTTCATTTTGGACCCTGGTAGAAAGTATTATTGTCACATCTCGTGTGTTTTGTTGTCACATCTCATGTGCCTTGTTGTTGTGGTTGTTCTTGCCAAATAATCTATCCACAAATCAAGAAACTCGAAACTCCCCCTCACTTGAGCAGGCAACAAAAATAACACATCTATCTTTGCCAAAAAAACACATACAAATATGCTCTGTAGCTCTCTGAAAGAAAAATAATAGCCCACAGTTCAGGTACATCCGCATAGAAAACAACAGTTTCTGACATTTAAGGATGACAAGAGAACAAAACCCCAAATCACCATAACATGACATGGTGAGTTTGGCGTGGGGGGGTGTGGCACGGTGTAGGCTGCAATCGGGGAGGCAGGTGCAGCTTGATCGAGGGGCAGCCACAGCTGTCAGTGGCGAGCATATGATCAACCAGGATATATAGTCAGTGTTGTTGATTTTTGCTCACTCTTACAGTGAGGCTGGTTGAGACTGGCAATCATCGTGGCTCCTGAAAAGAAGAACCACACTGGCGGATGTTACTGCCTCTGATTATTTTGTGTTTATTTTTGAGAACCCGACAGATTTTATTTCAGCCAGTGAAATAGTCAGTGAAGACTGTTATACTTTAATTTGTGTCTGATCCTTCCTGAACCCCGGATGGTAGCAGGAAACCTGCTGCAGTGAGATTCTTAAGTGTGAATTCAAAGTGATACTGGATTGATACTGGAGTAGGCCTACATCAGGTTCATCAACATGCTTGCTTCGGGTCATTCAAGTGATTTAAGTTGTGATCCTTTGTCCACATTATGCAAGCATGAGAACAGTGACAACAGATTGGTCATGTGAACTTTTCACTATGTAAGACAAATTATTTCTCAAATGTGAAAACATTTGCAAACATTTAATGTGGATTTTAATCATGCCTGTGCATAAAAAGAACGTGAATTCAAAACACGTGTTTCTCATTTGATTATTTGCTCATTAATTCACCTGCCCCTCAGATAAGCAGACGCTAATCTGATCACATGTGGCCCCTAGAGACACATGTTACCAGGTGATTTAATATCAAACACTATCAGGATATACTGGATACAGCTACCAGAGCTAAACACACTAAATCCAATCTGCCACCAATATGATCAGTAATGGTAGTTGTCCGATTATGGATTCAATTTTGATCAAATATCACGTATTCCTAATTATGTATTGTTCATGCAAGATGTGTATGTGTCGTTTAGGACTGTGTCATGTGTCAGATTTACACACACAATGAAGTGAGTGAATGACGACTTTATTTAAGAAATTACTTTAGGCCATGTTTGGGTTAAACACAAAGGATGAGTCCTTCCTCATTGGCCAATGGCACTCTGTCTCTGCCCTTGGTTACTGTTACCGTGGCCACCACATGCAGGCTTGAAAACACTATTAGATTATAGCTTCCTTAATAGGGATCAAGGTTCACAGTTCAGCTCAACTCCAACCCAGTTATGGACTGCTTATTAAACCACAAACCTATGCAATGCGGAAACATGTCCATGGCGTGCATAGAGAGAAAATGAAATAAAGGCAAGAAAATAAGCAAAATAGTGTCCATAGTGTGTCAATAGTGTTTCTAAGGTGTGTTTTTATAAGCGACATACTGTATAACAAAGAAAAGATCAGGTCCTTGTTACCGTGTTATCTTGTTGTTAAAATGTATGTAAATAGTTTTTACACACTGGGTTTATGACACTATGACATAAAGGGGTTAATATGTCACTCTTGGTGATTAATCTTACAAAAGCAAGACACCCTCCAATGGCAAAATAAGCAGAATGTGATGTATATGTGTAAACAACATCAACATTACTCTTAGCCATTATGAAGGCTCTTCATAACATTATTCATCATCATGCTTATTTTACAATGAGCAGCATAAGGAGACGGAGAGTCAGGCGTGGTACATTCATTTTAATATGTTTATTTGATACATTTGCCCAGTCATGGCAGCAACTAATAGAGCAGACGGTTATGTTTTCTTTGTGAGGTGTTCATTCAAGTGTTCAATAGCATGAATGGTCACACATATGCTAGCACTATGTTAGAATTAATTTGTGATTAAAAGGTTATGGTCTATATATGAAAACAATGACAAAGTTGAAAAGATTAAACAAAAAGATTTGATTATTCTACATATATAATACTAATGATAATGATGCTAAAAGCATCATAGGTTTAAATTAAAATGTTATGTAGGCCCTGCCAGCTAACTAAATGGTTATGGATGATGGAATCATCATCATGAAATAGTCTATAGTTATCCTAAATGTATCCCACTTCCATACATCCCAGACCTGAACCCCTGGAGCATTGCTTGATCTAAATGTTATTAATGACCACTTAAACGTAATGTGTCCATGTGCTTCCATCATGAGACTCTTGACTCTTGAAGTTCTTTGATTTGAACTGTCAAATCATTGAATTGCAATGTTCACAAAATAAAAGCCAGGACCAGGGTGAAAGACTCTTAAAAGCCTCTATCAGACACAGGACTTAGAGGCAGAGTTGAAAGCCTCAACTTCAAAACAAGGCAGGAGCACAAAACAGGCAGGCACAAATAAAAAATAAGAAGACTAAACTAATTAAAAACACTTCCAGAGCAGACAAACCTACACTGACAACCGATAAGCTGATACACACATGAGGAACAGACAGAGAACAAGCAACAGAACATGTTCTAAATTAATAAGCATAGTTTTCCTTCTTGTTCCCAGTATAAAGCAATGACAGAAAACAAACCTGTGATCATAATACACACAGAATTATGTACTTAAAAGGAAGAAAAAAAAAAGGAAAAAGGAAAAAATCATATTTTTTATCAACAATATATTCTTCTACAGAAATAGCTCCCCACAGACAGGTGTCTCAAACCTATGACTCACTCGTCATGTACCTACAAGGGCTGTAATGATCCACTGTATCGCCTCAGATGCAATATGTTGCTCCTCCTTATGTATCGTATGTATGTACCCTCTAGGAATGATGGCATCCCTCCCTCCCAGCTAAAAGTAGCTTCATGGTTGAGTCTACTCATTCTACCAGGTCCTCTCTTGCTTGCTGGTCGCGGGTGATGCACATTGTGGACTGAATTTGCTGCTGATGAAAGAAACTGGAACCAGGCTGTGTGTGTGGAACAGTGCAGCCTGCTCGCCAGCTGTTTTAGTACATCTGGGCTTAGTCCAGATTCAATGTGTGAGCCAGACTAGGCAGCTGAGCCATGGCCAAGCAGAGAGGGTCAATCTGTCTGAATCTCTTCGGGTGTCAGTTTTACCATCTCTGGAACAACAGCAATATATGTCTCTGCCATAGGCGTTACTCTCTCTCTCTGTATCCCTGGTATATGTGCATTAGTCAAGACCTCTTAAAACTAAGATCTGTGGTCAGTTTGATGCAGTGGTATCTATGTTCTCTAATACCTTTTTTAATTATTCAATTCAATAGGAAGGTTTTTGTAATCATACTTTTGTATTTGTGCCTGCCTGTTTTGTGCTCCTGCCTTGTTTTGAAGTTGAGGCTTATATATATTCCAACATCATTGTAGCATGCAAATAATAAATATTGAATAGGACACCCATAACAAGACACATAAAGTCATGTCAGTACAACCCCACTTCCTATTCATTTGGGACCAAGAAATTCCAATTCCATCTATCGTTATTTGCACTTCCTGCTAAATCTCTACATGTTTTCCTTGATCTCGATTGTTCCCACTTTTCCAATTGCCTGTCAATTGTTGATTCTCAACAAGAATCGGCCACCGAATCGGTGGAAGCTGGTATATTTATCAATCTCACCTTAAAAGCTCATAGTGGGTCTGGGAAATATTTTGGATAATGAAACCTTGATTTATTCAGGCAGTGTGGGTTTGAAAAACACTTGGCTCCAGAAAAGGAAACCCTGGTATGTTTTAATGAAAACACCACACTCAGGTCTCCCTAGTGCAATTCCATTGGTTGTAGTGTAGCGTAGTAGCGTAGTAAGCTATAGCAAGCAGAAGGTCTGGTTACATAAGATTAGTGTCTAATGGTATTCAAGATTACAGCCTAGGCCAGCTTCTGGGCCTCTCTCCCGGATTGCAAAAAATTGTGAAGAACTTCACACTCTTTACTATAATTGTGATAAAGGATCAATACAGGATATAGAAAAGAGATTAGATGAAAAGACATTAGGGTTGCACAATCGATTGCACAATATCAATTCTGATTCCTTATTTTTTGTTTGTTCATGTTTGCTATGACATTTACATATTTGATGGCTTTTGGTATCTCTTGGATCTTTGTATTGGAGATATTCCCCTATAAAACACAACACTTATTTTAGCTTGGTGCATATTTTGTATGGTATATTGTACTTAAGGGCATGATTTGCCTACTTGCTATTAGTGCATTTTACACAGCGTCTCATCCATCTGATAAAATGATACGCTATGAATTTATCAGACTAATACGGGACACACACACACAACCAATCTTTCACACATTCTCTCTCCTTCTTCTCAGCTGTCAAGTCTTTCCACACCAGTGGTGCAACCTTGTTATACCTTGAAAAGAAACCGTTAGTAATGTAGCACCTTGTTGACCATGGCTCCCCAAGGGGAAAGTAGGAGATAAAAAAAGCGAACCAAGAAGTGAAAAGCATCATCACACAGAAGACACTGAGCCAGCAAGATGGAGTCTGGTCAGTGGCTGTGTGTGTGTGTGTGTGTGTGTGTGTGTGTGTGTGTGTGTGTGTGTGTGCGTGTGCGTGTGCGTGTGCGTGTGTGTGTGTGTGTGTGTGTGTGTGTGTGCGCACATGTGCCAGTGCCAGAGTGTGTGTGTGTATGTGTGTGTGTGTGTGTGTGTGTGTGTGTGTGTGCATACGTGCATGCGTGTCAGTATGAATGGGTATGACTATATGTATTTATATTCATACTCCCTATTGTATACATACACTACACTCCCTGACCAGAAGTCTTACAAAGAGCTTTGGGAGTCTGAAAAGTTACATTTGTGACTTGGCAAAGCACCAGTTATCATTGTGGTCCTTGACATAAGATTCAACGCCCTACGCCAGTTGCCAAGGAATGGAATAAGTGGGTGACACAATGGCTCAGTGTCTAGCAATGTTGCATCACAGCATGAAGGTCTAGGGTTCAAACAGGCTAATCCTTTCTGAGTGAGTTAAATGTTCTGTTTATTCAAATGCATTCATGTTAGGGTACCAAGCTGGACCTATTAAAAAGCAGAATCGGATGCATAGTACTTTAGGTAAAAATACATAATAATTATAATAATAATGATAGGGTAGTAATAATAGGGTAGTAATAATAATAGGGTTATAATAAACACCTAATTTGTAACTCTCTAAATTATATAAAATAAATAAATAATGTACTTTCATTATGGGTCCATTATGGGTCTTGGGTGATCCAGTCCACTTAATGATTTTCCAAGGAAATGTATTAAGAGAATAATTTCTTGCCAAAAGCATTCAGGAGGACTTGAAGCTTCACTTCCTATTGTCAGTGATATTTGGGATTTTAGCTACAAACCAATTCTGTGCTATAATCACCAGTTCACATAAGTGATGTGCAGATGCCAAAGAGTTGGATTGAAAGTGTGAACTTAATGTGATGTACCAACTGAACTATTAAGAAAAAGCATTCCCTCACTCACACGTATGCCTGGACACACAAGCATTTCAATCATTAATTTTCACTTTAACTCTTTCCACATCTCTCTATGGGGGGAGGGGTTAGCACAGGCTTTATGGTGATTACATAATATCAAATGGATTTGTAATCCCAGATTACACACATTCAATGCACAAAAGATTGAGAAAGCACTTATCAGACCAAGAGATTGTGTTCACACATGCGCGTACAAGCAGACACAAACATGTATTAATGTACACATGCACAGTGTGTAGGAAGGAAGGAAAGGAAAAAAAGCTATAGAATCTAGGACATATGCTCATGCATTCACAAGCTCCTATGCACGGACACACACACACACACACATGCATGTAGAAAAATATGGTCACAATCTACCAACACACTTGACCGCATATACACAAAAGTGTCTTTCCATGATTTCTTCCTAGTGTGGTGCAGCATAGACGGCGGCATCTCAGGTCTGTCACGTGAAACTCTTCATTCAAATCCTTCACCCATTTCTTCCTGGTGAGGGCTGCATGGTGGTCGCTCAGACCCCAGCTGCCGATGTGCCTGAGGCTGGATGATGTTTCAAACAGAAGCGGCCCATTGCAAGGTCACACAGACTATGGAGCAGATGAACGGGGTGAACGCTTTTATGTGAGTATGTGCACGCACAGAAAAAAGGGTGTGCTGGGAAAAAAACGCAATGCATTTTGCAGAGAATGACTCGGCTGCGCATATGCTCAATATATAATGTGTATCATTGTGCACACACAGTGAAGGTTTTTACCTACTCTTATTTTAAAAGGGCTAAAGAAGACATATTTCCTGAGAATCGTACTGCTACATGTACATTTCCAGCACTTGTGTGTTAATGTGACCAACTGTAATCAAAATGAACACCATTTTGTTTTCATGCCATTTATGTTGGAGGGACACTTTGAAGCTCTAGTTCACTAATCTACTCCCATCAAATCATGGATTATACCAAGGAGTCATCAGTAAATGGAGGGCTGGACAGCAGGGAAATCTGTATATTTTTCATTCACTCTTATTGTTTGTCTGTACTGTCCATAATGTTGCTTTATCACCTAAAATCCCCAGAACCTGAAGAAGAATAATCATGGGAGTACAAAAGGCATATTTAATAAATAATAAATGATGGTCCATGCTTTTGGATGACCCCAACATAAGCTCTCTATTTGTACCACATATGAGCATGGTGGCAATGTGTTTAGAAAAAGCAATTATATAGCCCTTTTTTTTACCAAACATTTGGTAATTATTTGGTTTCGTTAAGAGTTGGTAAGGACAATAATATATGAGTGGCTGTGGCTCCAAGTGATCCATGGTTGTTTGTTTAGCAATATTGCAGTGCAGACTCACGCTACATCCCCACTGTAGTTTCCCTCCGACACAGGACACAGGTAGATGTTGATATGAAGATGCATTTACTGGAGATGGTATACGCCGAGCAGATGGTAGATGCTGCCGTGACAGTGGCTCTCTCCTGAGTGTGGGTGGTGATAGCTGGTTTATCCTGGGTGCCATGATTCCTCTGCACCACAGCTGTGCAGCCCCACCCAGCCCAGAGTCTAATCAGTATGACTCAGGCCAGGTGAGGCTGTAAACCAGCTATCAACCACACACACTCCACACACACCAAGCAAAATTGACTAAGTCAAGCTACATCCACAACCTAGCTGCTTCTGGGCACTAAGAATTAGGATAAACACTCAACACAGCTGGAGTCTGCTAGAACTCATGTTGAATGTTGTATGTTTAATCAAATAGCTCATTGTGCAATGTGCTGCAAACAATGCAACCATTTGCATTTCTCCTCTTTCTAGGAGGACAGGAAGTGCCTGTGATTACCACTACCAAATGCCTTGGTTTCCACCTGGACCCCGACCTCAGCGGCAACACACACATCCAACAGTCGGTGAAAATAGCCTCAACCACAATTCACTTCCTGACTATTATCGCCAGACAACCCTGTGAGGACCTGACAACCATCTACACCACCCTGGTCAGAGCATGTCTGGAATATGGTGTTCTCCTAGTGGGATGCAAGAAATGGCAGAGAGCACTGCTAGAAAGGGTACAGAAAAGGGGCCTTGAAATCATCCCCAGAGGTGCTCCCAAAAACCGAGCCGATTGCACAGGGTGTTACGGAACAGTAAGACACTCACATGCTTATGGGCCAGAGACACAATAAAGACAAAGACTGTTAGACAAAATAAAAAAAGAAATGGGAATCTTGGGGGAAATACTATCTATTAGTATAATATCACTGCCTACTTTAGCACAATGTCTGTAGTATTTATGTGAAGACTGCCTAGCCACCCAGTGGAGTTTGAGTGAATTGTGTTAAAAGTGTTCTGCCTACCATGCTGGAGTTCTGCTGAGCAATTATGATGGCGATTATGTTAGAATTTGAACAGTGATGAGCCTCTACCAGGACTGATTCGCTCCACTCCCATTGGTTTCAAAGTGCTTGTGGTATAGGGCGTGAAACACAACAGCCCAACTGACAAGGCTTTCCTGATCATTAGTGCCTATGTTCTTTATTAATTATGCAGACGCTATTAAAGCATCTTTTACAAGAGACACATGTATAATCACACAAGAACACCCATGTATTTCCATCACTTTGATGGCACTACCCATACATCAACTATGTCCAATGTGGAGGTGTGGGAGGTTGAGCTGCGTCTGTAGGGGAGGAGAGATAGGAGGGGGCGTGGCTTTCTGGACCTGATTAGCAGACAGGTGAGTTAGCAGCAGGTGTAGTGAATTTACTAGGGGTGTAACGGTACACGTATTCGTACCGTACTGTTTGGTAGGGGCGCCGTAAGGGGGGGCGAGAGTTGGGACAATTCTAAGGGCCTGTGACTGACAGGGGCACAATTTCTGGCCTGTGGTGGTGGGGCCCAATGTGATATAATCATGGGGCCGAAAATCCCTGGCAGTGCCCCTGCTGTTCCTACTTGTTGGGATCTGGATGAACTGTAGTTTTAACCACCGTAACCTTTTATGTGGACAAAACTGTATTTCAAAACAGAGTTTCCCCCAGAGATTGATCTCGGCGCTTTAACTCGCCAGTTGAACTCATGTTATAAGAACACACTTCATGCTGCATGTAATTCATTTAGGTAAAATCAATTGATTAAAAGATCGCTAGCCGCGATGCTAACGCTAACCGCAATGCTAACGCTAGATAAAACAAACAAAACAAATATAATATTTTTCACAATAATGTAATGTCTGTCATTGCGATCATGCATTAAAGCCCTCGCGAAATATATGATATCGTTTATCAAAAACACAAGTACGTAGCAATCAAGACGAGCAGCACTAATGTGTTGTACCAGTCGTGTTCGGACGCCAACAGGCTCTCACCGCCAGGAGCGACATCAGTAAAGAGACGAGGAGGCCGCTTGTTGTCATGCCGGTGTCGTGCCAAAAAGTGATTGTCTGCCAAAAATTGATTGAAGGCCAAATACAGTTACTCAAAGGTGATTTCTGCCTAAATATTACTTGATCTCATTCATAAGCTTCATAATATAAACACTAGAGCTCACAGGACACTTGGAATTCTTTTAAAGGGCCATTACAACACAAAATAGGCATTTTCACCTGCCAAAAATTGATTGAAGAACAAACGTTAAACTTTCGAAGACACGTGCCTTTGCTATAATTACATTATAATACAGTACAGTTGTGTGTATCTGCATATTATGGCCGTTTAATCCAGAGAAAAGCAGACGTTTTTGCGCTACCGCTCAACGGGCTGCTGTGCGCGCTCCCGCGGCCAGAAATCAGATTCTGGCAGACAATCACTTTTTGGCACGACACCGGTTCTGAGATGGTTCGCAAGTGGAACCAACTGGGAACCAGCACCAGGCCAGCACTAGAACTAGAACCAGCACCAGCACTAGAACTAGAACCAGCACCAGTCCAGTACTAGAACTAGAACCAGCACCAGCCCAGCACTAGAACTAGAACCAGCACCAGCACCAGCACTAGAACTAGAACCAGCACCAGCCCTGCACTAGAACTAGAACCAGCACCAGCCCTGCACTAGAACTAGAACCAGCACCAGGCCAGGTGCAGGAGGCATTGTTAGTGCCACAATGTGGACAAATTAAATACCTAGGTATGTTTTTATTTTTGAATAATGCCTTTTTGTCCTTTGTTCAGCAAATTATGGCCAATTCGCCCCTTTTTACAAGTTTATAACTTTATAATAAATTAAAAGAAATGTTATGTTTTGCATTTGTCTTTTTTCTGCTGTAACAACATTGTACCAAACTGTGACTTTTGCGTACACCCCTACAATTTACTAATCACTTGTCTTCTCCTTAAGAAGAGAAGAGTTTCATGTGATACATTTATGGGTAACACTTTATAATGAGTACACACTATTAAGCATTAGTTAAGCATTAATAAATACTGAATTCATCATTTATAACGCATTTTTCAGACATGAATACACATTTGTATGTAGTTTATAAACACAGTTAAAAATGTTTTATTCATCATTGATAAGCACATAGTTATGGATTAGTAAATATTGAATTCATCATTTATAAAGCATGTTTCTGCCGTAAATACTCATTACTATGTGGTTTATAATCACAGTTATAAACGTTTTACTCTTCATTAATAAGCTCATTTATAACATGCTAATGATTGCATTTTCATATTTTATATGTGATGGATTCAGCATTTATAAATCAAATATTACATCACTAACTAACCAGTTATTTAGGATTTGTCAGTGGTTTGTAATATCATTTACAAATGTATGTAAATGATGAACAAACTATTTAGATGTACATTTCTGCATGCACTTACACATCCGCTATTCAGACATGTATTAATGATTAGTGACTGTGTTAGCAGATGTTCCATAAAAAACTCACAAATTCATTTTCTAATGATGGCCTATAAACAGTTATTAATGCAGGAATTCATGAATTGAGGCATTTACGAAGCACTTACTACTCATTAACAAAGTATTTTGTGTGAGCTCTTCTAAAGTGAGCACTATCTATGGCTAATTTTTTTACCCTTGTTCGCCTTTATAAAATATGTTGGGAAGTTGCAATAAATGTCAATGTTCTATATCACTTTGTGTTGTGTAATAACTGAACTTTGTGAGTCTTGAGGCATTGCCAGCCTTTAAATCTCATTTGTAAATGCTTAATAAGCCATAGATAGTGCTCACTTTAGAAGAGCTCACACAAAATACTTTGTTAATGAGTAGTAAGTGCTTCGTAAATGCCTCAATTCATGAATTCCTGCATTAATAACTGTTTATAGGTCATCATTAGAAAATGAATTTGTGTAATCACTAATCATTAATACATGTCTGAATAGTGGATGTGTAAGTGCATGCAGAAATGTACATCTAAATAGTTTGTTCATCATTTACATACATTTGTAAATGATATTACAAACCACTGACAAATCCTAAATAACTGGTTAGTTAGTGATGTAATATTTGATTTATAAATGCTGAATCCATCATATATAAAATATGAAAATGCAATCATTAGCATGTTATAAATGAGCTTATTAATGAAGAGTAAAACGTTTATAACTGTGATTATAAACCATATAGTAATGAGTATTTACGGCAGAAACATGCTTTATAAATGATGAATTCAATATTTACTAATCCATAACTAATGTGCTTATCAAAGATGAATACAACTTTTTTAACTGTGTTTATAAACTACATACAAATGTGTATCAATGTCTGAAAAATGCGTTATAAATGATGAATTCAGTATTTATTAATGCTTAACTAATGCTTAATAGTGTGTACTCATTATAAAGTGTTACCCATTTATGCTCTTGCCACAATAAACTCTGCATTGTTGCTATCCTGAACCTTGTGAGGTACCCTTTACATCCACCAACATTCACATCTGATAAAAGCTTTTCCATGCCTTTGAACATTAATTGGCACTTAGTAAAATTAGAGGAAAATGGCACTTAGTAAAATATAATAAATAAGATATGGCTACTAAAGCACAAATGTGCCTGTAGATGGTTCACAGAAAAATGGTCTTGCCAATTGCCATAAATGGCTGCAATATGTAGTCTTATTAAACTCTAATCATACTTGAATTACTAAATACTTCAATGTGATGCCCTCTTTTGGACGGTTTAGAATGGTTTTTCAAATTCAATATTCGAAAGAAAATTATAATAACCATTTGGTGTAAAAGTATTATCATAATATATTTTTACATATCACAAACTGTCAGGTTTTCTGCATCGCTAAACGGGATAATCTCTGATAGATAACATATTTATTCTGTTTATTTAGTCCACAGAAACACGCTATCTGCAACCACTGTGGAGCCCGACCCATGAATAGACACCAGTAGAGAAACTGATTGAGGGTATGGAGATCCATCAAGCGATAGGCAGACTCACTGTAGTAAAGCACCCTGCAGTACAATGATTAGCCACCTACAGCTGGTGATTAAAGCCATCTCGCTTCTTGAGATAAAGGGGAAAGGGGGGGTTGAAACCCCACTGTAAACTGAGGAAAATGTTACGCTGAGCAACAACAGAGTAGGTTGAGTGAAGAACAAGCTGTTTGGATCCTATTCATCAGAGCCCTCAATGTGGTGCAAAAAACAAACAAACAAGCAGACAGATGGCCTGATTGTGTTACTGTGTCGTTGCGTCTCACCTGGGCCCACTAATTCCCTCAGGCCTGATTAGCAGATTATTACAAAATAAATAAAGGTCAAAACAGAGAGAAAAAACCATGACAACGATGTGCCCCTGCATCTTACAAGTCATACTGTATAGGCTAACATTGATATCTGGTAGACCAAACTGAAAAATTAATTCTGCTCAAAAATGTTTACCATATTAATATTTTGAGGAAAAACACAATTTAGAGCAGTATTTACAATTTCTTGAAGCTAGAAAGTTCCTTGTGAAATTACCTAGAAAGCTCTGTCTACCTTTTTTATGCTTTTAACAAACCAAAACGAACAAGATTCTTAGGATACAACTGAGGTAACTTGAAGATTGCTGATGATTTGAGCTGGTTCTTTTGATTTAATACAGTATACTGTATATGCTAACATATCTGTCTATATTTTAACTATCTATTTACTACCAGTACGGAAATCTTCCTCCTGCACACATTATTATTTAAATACATAATTGCATTACAAAAATAATATAAAATTGGGCAGACAATCACCCAGTAGCGAGCAGTCCACCAGGAGCCGGTGGTGTAGCCTGATGGTCGTAAATAGTCCTAGTACTAATAGTCTACAAGTGTAGACCCACTACAGAATAAGCATTAGTGTAATGTTTAAGTCTGTATCACTGCAAGGTGAGGGTGAGATGGTGCCTTTTGACCAAGTATTAGGGTTAGGGTTAGGGTTAGGGTTAGCTGACACTACGCATAGTACAATTGAAATGTCATTAAAGTTATGGGACAGGCCAGTGCTATGCAGACCCGGCGTCATGGGGGGGCCTTAGGGTGCCTGGCCCGCCCTCGGAGTCAGTTGGGACCGCCCTGGACGGACGAGCCAAAAAAAAAAAAAAAAAAACATTGCATAGGCTACTAACATGATTACAATTTGTACAAATGTCCAACATAGATGATTAATAACAATATTGATAAACACACTGTGCTTTATCTGATTTTTACTAAAATAATTGTGAATGGTTCGATTGGTTCATGAAATACGGAAACGTAAAACGGAAATGATGTGTAGAGTGTTGACAGCCTACTGGCAGCGATTGTCTAATAGAGCTAATTGACTGTGAGAGTGAGAAGTGAAAACTATATAAAAAAACTATATAAAAAAACTATATAAAAACTATACGTAAATTATTTACGTATATCCGGCGTATATCCATATTTTTATTTACGGTAAATAAAAATATGGATATACGCCGTTTCCTCAATCCAGGAGCCCCGCCGTCCACCGGACACCGGACATTTTAATATGAAAACTATTATAGATACTACTGAAGACAAATGGTTATGTTGTTTTAAAAAAAGTCAGAAAGCAGAGTATTGAGAAGAAGCTGAGGTGAGTTTGGGGGGGGGGGGGGGGGGGGGTGCGCTGTCCTCGGATGGATGCGGGTCGTCCGTCCGTCCGTTAACGTCAGCCGCGTTGCCGCAGACGCACTAGACCGGGACGCGGTGCGCGCAGGGTTTTTATACCGGACGGCCCGGCATGAGACATGAGAAGATTGCTCTTGCCTGAGCCTCTTTCCTTCTCAAAGTAGGCCTACGTTAGAATTGCATATTGAACAGTTAACATTTTTGCAAATATCCCGGGGTAGAAACCCCCGATTAAATAGGACTTTACACTTCTGGCCTAAAAAAAAAAGTGCCCCCCTCAGAACAATGCAAGGCCCCTCCGCAAATATGTGTCTGGCGCCGGGTCTGGTGCTATGACTTGAGTAGGAGGGTGGTAGAATCAAAGAACATACCAAAATAGTCCGGCAGATTAGTCAATAAATCGTTCACTTTGTGATACAAGCATCAAACTTGGCACAAATATTCTTTGGGACCCACTTATTCCAAAAAGCCTGTTAGCCACGCAAAAAATCCAATATGGCCGCCATTTTCCAAGATGGCCACCATTGAAAGCCATTATACTTGGTATTTGACTTGAATTGAGATTTGATAATCACATTTTGATGATCTTGGTATCAAAACATAGGTAAAAGGGTCTGAGCTTTCCAATTCTGCACTAAAAAGTTCAAAAATGTGTTACATTGTGAAGATAGACAGCAATAAATGGCAAAAATAACGCCTTTTAGTACTAATTTTCGTATAACTTTTTTTTTGTGTGGAGGAAAACAAATGTTGGTTTGGCTACTTCAGCAGGGGAAGGAGGGCTAAATAAGTGCATAAATCCTTTCTTGTATGCTTCAAGCCCAGGGATCTCTGCCAAAAGGCGGTCTTTCAGTCTAGTTGAGTTTACATCTGGGATGTCTGTCTCAAATTGTTGAAGCCTCAGGCTAACCAATTCAGTGAGTCGAAATACGACAGGCTCTTCACTGTTGTTTCTGGTCTCAGTTACATAAGTAAGTAGCTCTGAGAAGACAAGTGGGAGTGCTTCATTTTCTAGATTCACACCATTTGTGTCTTTGTTCTTTGCTAACTGATATGCCCTCTCTCTATTGTATAGGGCTGCTAAACAGGAGCAATGGTACTTCAACTCCTGGGCCACAACATCTCCACTACTCAATATAGCCAGGAGTTTACCATCATTAAGGTTACGGGCACATTCGTTGACCCTGTCATTCAGTTGCATGGTCATTGCCTGTCGTAGTTCGGACATGGGTTCCATCATCTCACACAAGAAACACTTCTGCACTTGAAGCACAGTCCTGCGCATTTTTGAGCGCCCCTCACCAGGGTCAATCTGTATGGAAGCTGCCCTTTTACTTGCACGCTCAAGCTTGCTATTATTGAACATCAGACGACAGCTTTGGTGATATTTTGCACTGTTCCTTCTCAGTGTTTCCTCAATGCCCCCTCCATTGTCCAACCGGGACATGTCTAACCTGATTGGCAACTGGTGGATTGCTTGAAAGAGTGGTATGTTTGTGGCAATCATTGAATAACCAATGTTGAGATTTCAACTCTTCCTTTATATCTGTCTGACAAAGACAACACTTTCTCCAGTCAATTTGAGATGCAGAACTCAGTGGATTAGAAGCAGCCATTATGTGTAATAGTTGAGGCCGAGGGACTATCCTTTTACCACCTAACCATACAAAATACAAAAGCACATTCAGATATGGGATACAACTAGGTTCATACATCAAAGTGCCCTACACCTAGCCCGATCATTCATCCAGTGCCATTTAAGTCCTGTGTGATCTGTACACCATTCAGGTAATTAAAGGACTATTCCTGCGCAATATTAACCTAGGATTTCATGACACGTGTACCGAGTTCGAACGTTTGCCGGGATTTGTTTTCATGCTAATCGAATGTGACCACTTTTAGCGCAAACCACAAATTACCTCCTAACGCTAGTTGTCGGGGCAGAGGGTGCGGTAAAAAGAAATCGCTATTACTAGACCAATAACAAGACTCAAAATAGCCCCACACATCGATGATAGCATAATGAGGGCACCTACATGTAAACCGAAGCATTGAGAACTTTGTAAATATACAGACAGTTTACAGAGACAGGTACAACCGTCACGTTGACAGCTAGCATTAAGGGGTAATTAGTGGTTTGCACTAACAGTGGTCACATTTGATTAGCATGAAATCAAATCCCGGCAAACTTCCAAACTTGGTACACATGTGTAATTAAACCTTAGGTTAGTTTTGCGCCGGAATTGTCCTTTAAAGCCCATTACCCTTGGCTCGGCTTTCCCGCGCTGGCACATCCTGTCAATTCAGGTGCAGCTATCTAACTATACTACAACTAACTAAACTACTAGTTGGTGCATATAAAGGGCTAATTAGATAGCATTTGGGACACTAAGCTATACTTGCTATAATTGAACTGAAGTGAGTACTACAATTAGTAGACTACAACTACAGTAAGTACTCTACTTAGCTGGCACTGAACCCCATGCTGAGTCTCACAGCAATGATGCCACCAGTGTGCCCTGGTTGTGCTTTGACATCACTCTCTTACAAAGACATTTTTCAACAATTTGAGATTGATGACAACATTTTAATGTGGATCAAAAGATTTTTAGATCATTTGTAAAATTGAAACTTCATGTGTGATAAAATTTGAGAGAAAACTGTGAATTTGAGTCGAAAAATGGCCGCCATCTTGAAAACTAGACTTGAAGTATATTTTTATTTGCACCATTGGATTTGTCTACTCAAAATACATACAAGTTGATGCCTAGATAACTTAAAAATGTCCAGCCATTACCATTGTACAATAAAAAGGGTTTTGGTACATTTGATGTGGCAGCCATCTTGAAAAATGGCCGCCATGTTGGATTTTCAGGTGGCTAACGGGCTTTTCTCAATAAGTAGGGTCTAGGCATTATTCACGCCGAATTTGGTGCTTGTATCGCAAAGTGAACGATTGTCCTAAAATATGGACTTAATCTGCCGGACTAAAAGTGGTGAAAGGTTTCATTCATGCAGATCATAAACTTGGTACAAATTGTGTCAAAGTATATGCGGTTGTTTTGCTGGACACATTATAGATCACTTTTCAAGTCTGTTAATATTGTGTAATAACTAAAGGTCCATCCAGCATAAAGCCATAGGTTTCTTGAAATGTATTCATACCGAGACCAAGACAAAAATGGTTCTTATGGTGAATAGGTGGAAGATGGTCTTTTTATTTATTGCATCACTCATGTTTTATCTGAACACATAAGAAAACCTTATAAACAACAGAACTGGGTTCCAGTGTTTACAGCCCTCCTCATCTTCTGGACTCCAGTGCAGAGCACCCACTGCCAGCTCGGTTTAAGATAGGGATGGGACTTTATGTCGACAAATCGACAAAAAATCGACACATGCTCCCCTCGACAAAAAAAATAGAGTGTCGATTTGTCGAGGGGGCGGGGCTTGTGGGATTTCCAAATTGCTTTTTTTTTTTTGCTTTTAATTTATTACATTTCCTATCAAAATACACATTATACAGTGCCAATTTTCCTAAAATGGAATACAATATTATAAATAAAACAAATCTACTTTTTCTAAATGAGATCGCTACTTGACCCTCATTCAACTTAACGTGACGGGTGCGTGTGCGCGGGACAGGCGACAGAGTCAACATGGCGGCGGGGAGCAAGAGCAAGGTGTGGAGGAGTTTTATCAAAGTCAACGATAAGTTAGTGAGGTGCAAATTGTGCAGCAAGGACTATGCTTTTCACACATCCACGTCAGGGATGCAGGCGCACCTCGACAAAAAACACCCGATGTCGTCTTCATTATCACAGAGCAGCAGCATGGACGCCTTCAAAGTGCGAATGTAACGGCGGAATGTACGTGCTATTTGTAAGGATCTGAGAATAAACATTTTAAATTTATTTCACTTTCTCTCGTTTTTATTATCACTGCTTTAAGGGTCAATATATATTGGACATTACAGCCATGTTTTTGAGCCTAAAATGAACTAGTGCAACAGTGTCGAATATTTTCCACCCTCCGCATTGCTGCTGCTGTTGAAAAAAAAAAAAAAAAGGGGCCGACAATTCGACAAAAAGTCGACACAAGGGCCTCGACAATCGACTTTCCAAATCCCGTGTCGTTCCCATCCCTAGTTTAAGACACATATGAACATGATTCCAACATTGCATTACAGTTGCACTATCTGCCTAGCCTGGCAAGCCAGACCCACATCAGAAAGATGTAAGGTCTGGCTCAGCTCCATTGGCAGTGTGGGCGGGATAAACGGTTGTCTTTCAAGTTCCCTCTGCACGCAATAGGATAGCGCTACAACCAATCAGAGCAACGAAGAAGGTGACGTAGTCAGAGCGACGGCTCTGACTACGTAATTAATCAAAACTCCGAATACATATTTATTTTCGAGGAAAGACTTCAGTGCCGTTCTTTGTTCTTTTCTCAAAGAAAATGTTAACTTCAAGTCTTGAAGAGTCGCGGCCAAAGCCGAGTCGAAAGACAGCCGTTCGCCAGCAGCAGCAGCCATTGTTTACCTCTAACACGGAACCGTCGCATCTCTGTCGTCATGGTAGCCCGGCTTTTGACTCCGCCCCTCACGCTGTGATTGGTCTGACATACTTTGTGTTTCCAGCACCAAAAAGACGACGGAGCCGTGCTAGACCTACCTAGCTGCCAAATAAATGTGCTGCCGCTAGGGGGTGTCTAGAGTTCTAGGCTACTATCTGCCTTCTTCTATGTATCTTCATGCATTTACTTTCTCTCAAATAAACAAACTGACTTATTTCTAGGCCTCGAAATGGGTGACATTACTGAAATAAATATGCAATTATTCAAATGTTACACTTTCAACGGCGAAACACATTCACCAAAACTAGGATTAAACCTGCACATTTTAACATATACAATCTGAATTTACTTTTACATGAGTGATTTGATTTCAAATGTAGATTCTGATGTGAGCGTATAGGTACAAAGAGGTAATACATGCTACTATTTAGCATTTAAAATCTGAGTTAGCCACAACTGTCCACAGGGATACAACTTTATTGTCTAGTGGTTTTCATCATTCAACCTCTCCAGGGTAAACACAAAAACCCTTGAGAACTCAAAGGGCAACACAATGGTAGATATAAACACATGTTTACACTTAACAAATAGCGCCTATATATACAGTGTTTTGCCTGTATAATATAGAGTAAGTTTTGAAGATCACCAAACTGCATATTTATTTATTTTTAATTACAGTGGTCTCTTTTGCATATTCTGTCCCCTGCATGCGTCCCACTAATGGACAGAGAGACAAACACTTTAACTGGAAATCTTGAATACATTTTTACTATATTATCACACATAACATACAGGTTCACTGTGTGCAACTGAAACAAAGGTAATCAAGGCTTTACAATTTAACAAAAAAACATGCATTCACATATACAATGCAAAACTACCAAGTCAACAAAGGTGTTAATAGACAAAGGCAGCAATAGTATCAAACTTGGAGCAAAGCTTCTCCAACGGTTTACTAACAGGAACAACAGTTTACTAAAGAACAAACAAAAGCAAACACAATGCTTGGTCCCATGTAGCGGTGACAAAATGGCCACTATGACCTATGGCCATAGCCTGACATCGTGAGACCAATTCCAAAGATAATGCATTCAAAGCGGTGCCAGTGGGGTGAAATTGAACAGTTCTGGTCTCCTAAGTGGGCGGGACCTTTACACCATGCTATCGTTAACACTGTGGGATCGCTGGACAAGTTTCAAGCAAAATTGTTTTCCGCTGGATCTACAAGTCAGAAAAACATTGATTTAGTTTCAAAATGTTTAGAACAGCTTCAACTTGTAAGGGAAAGTCTGATATTTACCTCGATTTCAATGTTAAAGAAAATAAGATCTACGTACGACCAACACCTCTATATCTCTGATTGGAGTGAATGGAGCCTGTGCCCATGCTAGTCTCCTAAGATGGGGGCAGTAAGCCTGCCAATGCCGTGCCTTGTGTAGCTCATGTGACAAATTAAAGGAAGTGAGAAGGACCTGGTTAGTCTCCTTTTGAAATGTTTCTGGTTTAAGTCTGGAACCTCTCAGTTAATTTTTTATTTTCAAGGGGCGTTACCAATGGGTGCAGACCAAAATGCCTCTGGATGCAATTGGATGGACCTACAACCAATCAGAGCAATGAAAATGTGACTTAGCGCTGAGCACTGGAAAACTTTTACCAAATCCTATCGGAAGTATGGCAGACACATCTTTCTTATCAACAAAAGCTTTAAGTGCAGTTGTTGGTTCTTCTTTTAGGGAAAATATACCGTCCAATTCCTTTAATACTGTCACGATAGCGGATTCGACAGACCGTTCCACATCAGCGGTAGCCATCTTGGTTGTTTGTGAAAATGCCTCAACGGCACTCCTCTGTGCAGTCATCATATCAAACCTGCCCCTATATCAGATAAACGGTTGTGATTGGCCCAACCCAGGCCAGGTCGGCTGGAAATCTGTCTCAACAGAAGGATGAACAGACATATCTGCCAGAGCAAATAAAACATGAGCTCGCAGATTCCTCTGGTTCCCAGGCTAATGGTACAGTGGCCTTGAGAGCTCAACACACTGCAACTTAAGAAAACACATGCAAATGGACAAAAGCAAATTAAGAAAACATCTTCATCAATTTGACAACAAAAATGTGAAAATGCGCTTTACAGACAACAACAACACATTACAGACAGCAAAACACAATACAGACAACACAACACATTACAGACAACACAACACAATACAGACAACACAACACATTACAGACAACACAACACAATACAGACAACACAACACATTACAGACAACTCAACACATTAAACCAAACGATAATGGAAGTTTTCCAGGGGACACTCAAATTGATGAACACGTCTTGTGACTCGTAATTGAAGTCGGCTATCCATCAGTGGTGTTGGAAAATGGTTTATTGTTGTATTGTATTACTAGTTTAACAGCAGATATCTGCATTAATATCTGAATTATGCGATCACAATGTTAAAATATCTATTTGCATGTGTTTTTTTAAGTTGAAGTGGCTCTCAGGGCCACCATATAATGGCCACCTGGGATATATATAAACCTGGATCTGAGCTTGGCCAATGAAAACGGCCAGAGGTAGATTGAATACCTAAGGCAACAGCAGATGAAATGATGGGGAAATAAAAATAACATGACAATGTTATCTTAATTTCCACCAGACATTTAGTCTTAAATAAACAATTGTTATTGGCAATTGTTAAATTATCTCTATGTTTACTTTGCCTTCATCCATCAACAGTAACATCATAAATCAAGAAAACAAGACAAGGCGAACTATGGTATTAACAATTAGTTATACACATTTATTTTATCTGTTATTGGTATCATTGATTTCATCATAATGTCATCAATAACCCAATTGGACAAAATGTATACACCTGTATTTTTAAAATATGTTTGGCTTTTGTGGTCCTCAACACTTAGCATCATACGAGGAACAGGATGTGACCAAAAACAATTTCTACAAGTCTAAAATATCTTCATCCAGATAATGAAGCTATGCTCTAAAATAGAATATGACCCTCAGTGACAAATAGCAGCATGGTATCATCCATAGAGTCATTATGTGTATCCACGTTTCAAGGAGGAGACTGCAGAGAACTGAGATGCTTTATGCCCAAGGGCAAAGAACGTGTGACTAGAGCTAGCCACAACAGCCAAAGTGCAACCCTCATCACCAACACCACCACGCTCTCCACTACCACACTCTCTCTCTACACCACACACACTCTACACCACACACACACTCTCTACACCACCACACACTCTCTCTCTTCACCACCACACACACTCTACACCACCACACACTCTCTATCTTCACCACCACACACTCTCTCTACAAAACACACTCTACACCACCACACACTCTCTACACCACCACACACTCTCTCTCTACACCACCACACACTCTCTTCACCACACTCACACACACTCTCTCTACACCACACACACTCTCTACACCACCACACACTCTCTCTACACCACCACACACTCTCTCTCTACACCACCACACACTCTCTCTCTTCACCACCACACAATCTCTCTACACCACACACACACTCTCTACACCACCACACACTCTCTATCTTCACCACCACACACTCTCTACACCACACACACTCTCTACACCACCACACTGTATACACTCTCTACATCACCACACACTCTCTCTCTACACCACCACACACACTCTCTACACCACCACACACTCTCTCTACACCACCACACAGTCTCTCTTCACCACACTCACACACACTCTCTCTACACCACACACTCTCTCTACACCACCACATACACTCTCTACACCACCACACACTCTCTCTCTTCACCACACACACACTCTCGCTACACTACACACACTCTATCTTCACCACACACACACACACACACACACACTCTCTCTCTACACCACACACTCTCTCTACACTACACACACTCTCTTCACCACACACACACTCCACTATCACACTCTCTCTCTACACCACCACACGCCCTCTCTCTCTCTTCACCACCACGCACTCTCTCTACACCACACACTATCTCTACACTACACACACACACACACACACACACACTCTCTACACCACACACTCTCTCTTCACCACACACACACACTAGTCTACACCACCACACAGTCTCTTTTTTTCTCTCTCTCTCTCTCTCTCTCTCTCTCTCTCTCTCTCTCTCTCTCTCTCTCTCTCTCTCTCTCTCTCTCTCGTTTTCATTTCGTCAAATGACGAGGCCTGTATTCCACAATGACGCATCATTTGACATATGCATTCAATTAAATTGAAGTATGAGCCTCATACTTTTTCGTGAGAATTGAGCGTTTTACACTTCTAAGATACTTTCAGGGTTTGTTACAGTAAGGAAGAATAACGACTTTGCATCGCCATGCTGTAGACATGCATATTCATTTTATGTTCAACACAACCAATCTATGCATGTTATTCCTGAGCTTGTTGCGATGTGTGTATCTATCTGTCTGCACTACAGCCTAGGGTTGGACTTGGATGCTTTTGATCCAGTGTTACACACTCACCTTTTGCTGCCGCCTGGCCATATCAGTGGGCTGCTTCGCGTTAAACGGATAAGCGATGCAGCGCATCACAAACACGTAGAGCTGGAGTCTCTTCTTCCTCTCCTCCTCGTCCCTTTGCATCTTCTCCAGATCCTCCTTCTCTTTGTCGCTCCCCATCGACGGGCTGGGGCTGGAGGGGCGGCCGCCGCCTCGGCTCGGCGGCTGCAGCCCGGCGCCGGGCTCGGCGGCTCGGTTCGGGGACGGTCGCGGCGCTCCGCTCTTCGGGGCCGCCGCTTCTTTGCGGTCCACTTCCACGATTTCGTCCCCTTCCTCCTCGCTGGAAGACGGGTCCAACATGTTGCCGTAGCCTACAACACGCACTATATCTATATATCTATATTATAACCCGAGAAGAAGCACAACTGTCGATGAGACAGCTGTTGTAGCTAGCTGCGTTGCTCTGGCAACGTCTCGCCAGGAGTAAAAGTAAAGCGAAACCAAAAAAAAAAAAAGCCGGAAAAACAAACAGCGTCAACTCTGCGGAGACGCAGCCGTCACACAGCTCAGCACCGCGGGTCAGCCGGACCGCAGGAAGGACCAAGCAGATGGAGGCGCAGGAACTACGAGACCCGGAGCAACTCTACCCCCCGCCGCAGGGGATCTGGGGAGGTCTGAGGGGGAGGTCTGAGGGGGGAGGGTAGAGGCAAACACGGACGGAATTGCTTTTTTTTTTTTTTTTTTTTGTAGTGTAAATCCTTGTTCAGCAGATGTTGTCAATGTCTTCAAATCCGAAACACCTCAATGTAAAAATACCCGCCGCTGCATAAAAGACCAAACGCCAAGCAGCTGTGGGTACCGGTACCGGGAGCTGGCCGTGGTTCTGAGGAGGACTCACTGCTGGAGGGGCGCAGCGACAATGGAGGCACCCACCTGATGATATCCAGGCACACACCATTACACCGTCTATTCATCGCTATCTTTGCTGTTTGTAACACGATTCGACATTATTTACGTGTAACTTTTTCACAAGTATAGTACATATTTGATGGTGGTATAATATGAATAGACCTATAATAATAGGCTGCAAGTTTACCACCGAAACGGACGGCACAAACCTGGTAGTCAATTACAGCGCGTATAATAATACATGTCCTGTTAACATGGCCTTCTGTGGTAATGATGTAATGTAGAATAGCCTATAAGAATATAGGCATAACAATAGCCTATGTCATTATATAATGTCATGCCAAAGAACAGTGTTGTTCCCCTGTGGCTTTGGAGCGACAGCTGTAGTATTGCAAGGCAACGAGCCAATAAGAAGAGGGAGAGACCAAATGATCTGGACACATCTTGTAACGTGAATGGCGGTGGTTTCATATCACAGTTACTTTGTTCCAAATAATGCTCTGTTGTTATGCCTCCGTCTGATTGTAATAAGCCTCATAGTCAGCCTTTTTTCTGAAAATATGTTTTTTCTAGCAAGATATTAGGCCTAGATGATTGTCTCATTAGAGCATCCTAGATCTTTCAGACAAACGTAGATATTTTAGAAATGAGAGATTCATAAATTATATAATTACAATGTAATAATGTAATACTTAGTTTTGGCAATTGTATCCAATTAGGATATCGGAGGCCATACAATTACTGCTGAGAACTGTATGCCAACCATTAGTGGAACATTGACCCACTGAACAACAGATCTCTACCCACAACAATGGTATCATGATTTCATTCAGACTGAAGGGCCGTGGACAGTAAAGTAAGTGACGATAATTTGGGCTGAGGATACAAAGTGAGTTTCACATTACACATATACAGTATATGATACCTAGAGGTACTTTGGGATTTTACAATTCATTGAGAACAATGATGAGGGAACAAAGCCAGCAAAATCAAAGAACCTCAATAGATTAAGACGTTTCTAGTGACATCATATTATATAGAATAAGATGCTATGGTCTTTTGCCTTTCCCAAGCCTCTATCATTTGTATACGTCGTGCAGCTATTTGTTTTCATTCTGAAAACAACCCTCTCTCTTTTCTGAGTAACAATTAGGTTCACCTGTTCACCTGTTTTTCATAAATTGTTGTTTACCACATTCAATGGTAACATTGTATTAATAACTGTATTTTATATAGCGCTTTTCTGCACACTCAATGATGCTTTAGAAAGACAGATAAATAAAAAATAAAAATAAAATGTACATACAAGCACAATATACATACATACGTATGTATGTATATTGTGCTTGGACTGGAAGGTGTGGACTATTGTTCAGGAGTAGTGTTTAGTAAAAAGATGTGAGATTTGTAGGACTACTAATATAACAAAACCATGAGTCAACAACATGGACCTACAATAATTCATGCCCCTTTAGTTCTGGCCTTTTAGAAGAACTAATGATGATTTAGGATTATTTGAATGTGTAAAATTGAAAGAGGTTCTGTTAAGAATTTAGGCAGAAACAAATCACAAATCATGCATGAGGCAGCGTTTTTGAAGTGCATATTATAGGGAAGAAAGCTCAGCCAGCACTAGTAAACTTTTCCAAGTGGGGGTATGGCTGTCCCGGACACCGAGTCTTTAGAAAAAGCGTCTGTATGTCAGACAGATACTGGAAAGAGGACTCAGATGCAGATAGGCGAACGGTTCAGGCAAGCTTTATTTCTGGCCAATCTGTCCTCTCGTCAAAACGAGTGACAAAAGAATTCAGACTATGAACACTCTAAATTTGAGAACTTGACGTGGCACTGGCAAGACTGTGAAACAGGAACTGGAGGTACACGGACTGTGACGAACGAAATACTCTGGCAACAAGGACAAGGGAAGACAAAGACTATATACACATGAGGAGGGGTGACATAGGTGGAAACAATCAGGGATCAGGGGAGACGCCAGACCGGTGACACAGGAGGAAGGGCAAGTGACCGCGGTGTGACACTGTAAAGGTTTCAAACCAACACTGTGTAGACTGGCTACTGTAGAAATACACTTATTAAAATACCCTGCTGAAAGCTTCATCCACTCTTGCGAATTACTTTCCGTTCAACTTTCTTGTACATCTCTGTAATGAAACAGGAAACAAGGCATAACTCCACCCTCTTCAGCTTTCATTTTCCGGCCCAGGCTCTGTGCCATCTCCCCGCAGATGTTCTGCTATATCCTAGTAGGACTGCTGGATCCATCTGTCTAAAGGACTAGACATGCTTAAATTCTTAAATACACTTAATTTCCTGCATTCTGGTGAATTTTCTGCACCAATTTGTGCCTTTTCTGCAGTCATTGTGCCTTTGGTTGGGGAAGTAACCTCTTTAAATGTGAATTTGGCACCTATTCACATCAATGATAAACTAATTCATTTTAATACATTTATAAACCCCTGGACTTTATAGCTCATATGTGTTTCAGCAAAATCTCTGCTCATGTTCAAAAGTTTCTGCATATTCAAAACATATTATGATTTTTAAGAACCATGTACATCTCAACTATGTTATTGAAGCTAGGGGTTCTTATACATTAAACGTTTCACTGTATGTGCTTTCATTTGACCATTTCACCTCTACTGTTGCGCGGTAGGAACTAGGTAAGTATTACTAGGTAAGTAATACTAGGTAAGTAGTACCAGAGAGTAGTTTTCAAAATAAAAGCCCCTCTAATCAAAACAGGAAATAAGACACTATAAGCTTAAAACAGGTAGAAACACGTAATAAAGCAACAAAATGACTATATGGACTGTATTTTCCCTAGGGCTCAAACATAATTGGGTTTGTTACACTCGCAAATTACAAACCAAAATAATGAGTGTTTTGTGATTGTTGACTATGGCCATGGCTTTGTAGAGTAGAGTCCGTAGAGTAGAGTCCATAGTGAAGCGTTGTCAAGTCTGCCATTGGAAAGTGACAGAGTGGAGGTCAGACTACTCCTTACAGACTATCTGGAACTCCAACATGCCACATGCATGACTGGAGTGTTGTGCATTCGTGACAAAGTCACACTGCTTTTTGTGACAGAAACATACTCATAAACAAGTGTCTGTGTTTCAAGCTCTTGTAGAGCTGCCTTAAATTAATTCTTTGCACCAACAAGTTAGTGCCTTAGTCACACTGGATTTGAGGGACTGCACCTCGAACAGCAATGAAGCATTACTGGATGAAGACATCCGTGGATCCTCTAGCATCTCGATGTGGACAGGGCAGGCCATATCGTTTATGCTGTTTCCTTCTCTCTGTAGTGACAAAATGATCGAAGCAGTCCATACCGAAATATGTGAAGGGTGGGGAGGACTCTAATCGTTCTTTGGCCCTCTAGAGGTCTCCAGAGTTTGCTTGGTTCATTCCAGGAATCCAATAGCCATTGGATCTGATTTTGTTTGGGGTGAAGCCTTTTCCCTGATGCTTTGTCTTTTCGTGGTTGTGAGCTATTATCAACATTGTCACGTGATGCTCTTTGGGGATGATAATTGGTTGCTTGAATGAGTCAGCATGCCGGCATGGTATGAGTGGCGGAGTCTTCCTCTCACCTTTAGGATAACATCTGTGTCTAGAAAAACATCATGGTGGTGCAGTTCGTTTACTTTACTTTATTTGTTTAAGAGCTTGATTTCTTGCTTGATTTTGCAGATTGGATTTTGACACATTCAGCGCTTTTCTGTTCACTCATGAAAGAGCATGTGATTTGATTTTCTCAGCCTGTCGCAGAAGACGGGCCACAGCCTTGGTGGCGAGGAACCATGATGAGAACTTGGACAGACAGTCAGCAAGACTCATTGGTTCTGTGGTCTTTGTTTGCAGCATCTGTGCCTTTTTGATTTCTGGATGGATAGGTCCGGTACTACATCCTTTGGTGTAGGTTTTTCCTTTACCAGAGTAACATGGGACCAGTCAACCAGTAGGATGTAACCAGCTCATTTACATTTTTTTGGGATGCACCATCCAGTGGATTCTCATTTGTGAGGATGTAAAAGCCATTGCTGGGGGCTTGTGCTTTGGCAGATCTTCTGGACCAGGTTGGCAACAAAGGTGTTAAAGTGCTGTGCATGGTTATTTATGTAGCCTAACTGTGCGTTCACATCAGAAGCGAATTGAGCGACTAAATCGCCGGAAGTCATTCACTTTCAATGGGCAAGAGCGACCAAAGCGTCACAAGTGACCAACGCTACCAGCGGCAAAAGTTGAGCGACCAGAGCGACCAAAAAAAGTTGAAGACGATTTAACTTTATGCAAATTACTATGACGCGTTTCAGCGGCAAAACACTGACAGCCAATCGGAATGTAGACGCTCTTCACTTGCGTGGATCCCAGGGAACACCGGCACTTTGGTTCCTACTGTACTTTGTTGGTTCCTACTGTACATCAAAATGTCGACTGAAAAGTTAATCGCGGCTGTGGCTGAGCACCCGGTGTTGTACGATCCAAGCCTTTTTTATTTCAGAGACAATACAATACCGTAATAATCAGGCTTAAATATCATTTTTACAAGCACACGCACGAAGCGGGCCGCCTATTAACGGCATGGACCAAGCGGTTCTGGACCAGGAAGGAGACATTGAACACTTTTAATAATCGTATTTACCGTATAACTGCACACAACTTTATTTAAAAGCAATCAAATGGAAAACGTGTGTTTGTATTTTGGTGTCCGGTGCGTGTGGATGTGCGGCTCCTTCGGAGGAGCGGTTCATGTTAATAGCGGAGTCCGGGAGGGTTCACCTTCACGGGCGTAGTTACGAGGGATGTGCGACTATCGTTTATCCAACAATCAAAACCGTCTCTGCAATATGGCCAAAGCATATGGGAGTTCACTCTTTGATATGGCTGTCTGTACTAAAAGCATATGGCTCCTTTAAATGCGTCTGCAAATTTGTATGTCATGAGCGACTTGAGCGACAAAAGCGAACAGAAATATTCGCAGCGAATCTTTATGAGCGACCAAAGTGTCTTTGCAGCACAATTCGCTTCTGATGTGAACGCACAGACTACCTTTGAGTTTGTCCAGTAGTACTCTTTCCTATCAGCATAACCAAGCTCCTCTCTGAGCATATTGCTGAAGATGACTAAAACCACTGCTGCGGTTAATACAAGCCGCAACTTTGTGGGAGAAACACAGGCATTCCTATCACTAGAGAATAGTGAATCACTCCTCTTTGGTTCCTGACTCTCAGATAAGAGCTGGTGTTCCCATCCGGAAACATCTGTACGTAACATTGAGCTCTGATCTTCTCTAGGTTGGCTAAGTTGTGTTGCCAACTCTCCCACCGTGGCTTCAGCATCTCTGGCATAGGGTCATCCCAGCCTGTACCTTGGTGACACATTTCCTGTAGGATCCTTTTCCCAGAGATATGCTATGGGTATGGTATGCTCTGTAGGACAGCATGGTTGTTTGACACAAATTTGTGAAGATGGAGACCACCTTTGCAGCATATCTCTCTTGCGTCGTGCAAACTGAATGGCCCTTTACACAGTGTCTGTACTTGTGGCTCCATCATCCACATAAAAGTATTTTTTGACGAACTGGGATCCTACAGGATGAGAGTGACTGTTTTACATGTCTAGGTATTTCAGCCCATAGTTTGCACAGCCAGGGGATGACACTGCACTGAAAAGATGTACTTCATTCAATATTCCTGAGGTTGTGTACTCGTATCTCCATCTTTCTACCACAAGAATGTAGTTGTGGTCATTCTCCTGGACATGGAACTGGTGAAATATTTTCACGATGTGTACTGTTTAGATTGTGAGAACCAGAATTTGAGTTTCTTACAACGGTACACAGAGAGGACTGAATGAAGGAAGATGCTTAGATTCAGAATGGGATCTGATGTTCTGTATGTTGAGAAGATTGAAGTGCTTTTCTCAACCTCAGATGGACTGATAATTTGCAGGTATGTACTACAATGTAGTAAATGGTAAATGGACTGCATTTATATAGCGCTTTCTCAGAGGTATGACCACTCCAAAGCGCTTTACAATTATTGCCTCACATTCACCCATTCATACATCGACGGCGGTGTATCTGCAACCTAGTACTAGAAATACCCTGCACTTATCAGCCATATCCAGAGCTGCTTGTTGAAATAGAGAACATACTGGCCAGTAAATATTGTTATGTCATGGACATTGTGTAACTGATAGCTCAGTACTTGACTTAGCCTGCACTTACGTAGGCTTAATCCCATACAGAGAGGTGTTAAATTGGAGAACACAGAGACCCAAATGTATTTTTCTCAGTGTTTTCCCAAAACATTTAATGTATTCCAGATGTAATTTCTCAGTTTTGTTCTATTCTGTATTTCATTTCAAATGTGTCACACATGTATTCAATATTTATTGGGTTTATGTTGTTCTTGTCCATGCACTCTTTGTCCACATACATGCTATGCCAAAGAGAAAGCCATTACATTTCAGTTCAAATACATATAATGCATTCCATTCCAATTAATGTGATATCAGTGTTTCCAGGCATTTATTATATATGGTGCCCTTTAAATGTGTGATAAATACATCTTGTTCTATGAGGAATGTACTTGGAAATGTGGAGTTTTTTTCTGTTGACAATGAAGTTTTCACGTTTTGCTTGTTGATAAACCAATAATAAATATATTGTTCTTGCATGAATGGCATGCATTTCCTGTCCTTAGAAATTGTATTATTCAGCTGACTAAATCAGTGACTGTCTCTACCTTTTAGCATACTCCAATCTAATTGGTAAGATGCTACGTATGCTTACGGCCAAAACTCACTCAAAAATGCACCGTTCTCAGATGTGTTCAATTAACCAGTGAACAAAGATATATGAATGAAGGGACAGTTTGGTGTGCAGTCTACTAGAAAGGAGAAAGTTGAGATCTGTGGCAGGGTTGCTCCTGCCACACGCCACCTAAGTGGCTTTTCCTGGGGCCCTCCGACACAGGACAGGGGTAGATGTTGTCAATTATGCTTTTATTGGAGATGGCAAGATGTTACAAGCCAAGCCGATGTTACAAGCTGCCATGACAGTCGCTCCCTCCTGAGTGTGTGTGTTGATAGCAGGGCCCTGTTCCGATATCCATACTTCCATGAGTACACTTAAACATAGTACACTATCCGCACTCAATAGGTGCGCAGATTTTTAGATGTTATTGCTGTTCCAAATGCAATACTCTGTGGTGCACTTAACGGAAATTACATCAGCTGCACGGCCGCGTCACCCGCCAAACACACGTGAATCCATAGACATAATATACGTAGACGCCTCATAGACTGACGCTGCCTGTTGAAGCTGACGTATCAGCGCGGCCGCCATCTTGGATGGGTCCCCAGTGCGCCCCCCGTGCATTCATTTCTACTGAGGAAGGTGTATCCCCAACTACAATAATAAGCATAACTCCCCGAATTTTTACCGGATTTTCACACGGTTTCGTTTGTTACAAATGGCAGAGATTTATTTATGATACAGGATGAATTAAAAAAAATTTTTTTTTTAAATAATAAGAATTATTGTTCAATCTTACTTGTGAAAGGTAATCCCACGCGATCTGATGTCAAACTCGGGGAGTTATGCTTATTATTGTAGTTGGGGATACACCTTCCTCAGTAGAAATAAATGCACTGGGGGCGCACTGGGGACCCATCCAAGATGGCTGCTATCAACACACACACTCAGGAGGGAGCGACTGTCATGGCAGCTTGTAACATCGGCTTGGCTTGTAACATCTTGCCATCTCCAATAAAAGCATAATTGACAACATCTACCCCTGTCCTGTGTCGGAGGGCCGTAAGCTGCACAAAATACTGGCATAGCTTGCTCTCCCGTTGACTCCTATGCTAGACTAGAGTAGGGTGACCAGATTTGCATTCATACAAATGTGTCAACAGACATGGTGACTATGTATGATAATGAGCTTTATTGGCCGGCCCAACACTAACAGAAAAACACTGCCTCAAAAGGCTATTTTGAACACTTGAAAGTTTTAAATGTGCAAAAACAAACTGAAACAAAAACAAAACAAAAACAAAACAAAAAAATTGTAGGCTATACAAGTAGTCACAACAATGGTAAAATAAAAATAATAAAAAATAAAACCTAATTGCACAAAATGTCCAATTGCTGCCAATTCGTCTGTGAACTTACACTTGCGTTTCGGCATGGCTGAAGATGCCGGGTAGCCATGCGCGTTGCCAGTGGTAAACAAGGAAGTGTGCGCTAATGAGGTGAACCAATTAAATGTTTAGGCTTAGAATATCGACCAATGACGGTAGCTCTAAGGTCAGGCTCTACACCACACAATGCAAAGCGAACTGTAGGGGGAGGGCGTGATTAGGCTACTATGTGAATGAAAGAGAGAGCAATGCAAATTCCAACCAATATGGCGGCGACGCTGGGTTACGTTCCAGCACGTCATGAGGCGTCTATTGCCGCATTCTATTGAATGTCGGTAGTCGATTAATCCGAGTCCGTTCTCCCGACATCAGATGTAAATGCGTTCCATTGCAACAATTGGGGAAAACATGGATGCCCGAGAAAGTTTAATGTCTGTTTTGTTAGCTCATGAATATTATAAGCAAGCCATATCGGCATACATCAACTACTTCAGGACTAGGACTGAACACAGACGGCGCATGATGTAGCCTAAGTATAATTTTGTTTATTTAAATATCATGTAACCTAGGCTATCACAGAACTTAAAATGTGTGTTGGTGTAACAGTAACGTTAGCAGAAGTGGCTATTGATACAATTGTAACGCTATGTAGGTTATGTAATTGACGCTGTGACGTAAATCCAACCGACTCGGTCTTCACCAAAATAGCCCGAGCTTGTGTTTCGGAACCCCGATCTGATTGCCAGTTCTATTGCACTTTCTCAAGGTGGAGGTCGGCTTTTCCCGAAGTCCCGAGCACAATAGAATGCGCCATATGTATATATGTCTATGCGTGAATCCATTAGACATTCTCTGAGCGCGGCTCAGCATGGCTCCGCCTCTTCCGCTACGTTGCTAAGATGGCTGCCATTGAGTACGCAAAGTGTACACCGTTGCACACTCAGCGTTGTGGCCGTTTTGAGTACACATACGGGTCTTCTTCCCGTACTTAGTAGGCCTATACCAGAGAATGTCTAATAAGGAGAGAAGTTCCACTCTCGGTTTACTTCCGGGTTCTGAACTGTTGCAGTTCCCCTCTGGTTCCATGTGAGGGCGCTCACATGGTGAGTGCAGAATGAATGGCGGTCTATGGAGCTATACCCCTCAAACTCCACTTTTCTCAGGATATAATTTTTTGTCTAGTAATTTGAATGTTGCTTTCGAAAGGGGATGTAAGAAATTACACATTGCTGGGTGTTAGATTTTTTAGAGTCACTTATTTGCTTTAAAAAAGTATTTTAAAATGTCAATGACGTCATACTCATCTTACGACCAGAGATACTGCTTTACGGCTTTAAGCCCCTCCCTTTCCCTCAAGGCATCGATAACACAGCAGTACATACATAACGATACGCAGATAAAAGTGCCAGCAACCAAAAGAAGTTGCTGTGTTAAAAAAAAAAGAACTTGGGCGAAATTGTCCACCATAACGTTCTGGTCCCGCTTCGGATGCCAAGATGCCATCAAGCAGATCTCTGGTCGTAATCAGTCCTTCACTGACCAATCAGCGTTCATTAGCAGAATGCTAGCGTGTTATGGGCAATAACAACACGTCCTGTAAGAAATCGAAAGGACATAAGTACTCGTTCATTCAACTTTCGATCTATAACCTATGTTGAACTTGTAAGAACTACAATCAAATCAGAGTTTTCTCAATGAGAATCAGGTGAAAGAGACACATTTAGCCGTGTAGCTCCATCTGCTCCCATTCATTCTGCACTCACAGGCGATCGCCCCCAGTGGAGCTCTGGTGGAACTGCAACCAAAATTCGGTACAATGGGACTTAATAGGGAGTGGACAGGCTCTCCGTGGACGGGCTCTGGAAATGTCTAATGAATTCACCTGTTTGGCGGGTGACGCGGCCGCGCAGCTGATGTCATTTCCGTTAAGTGCGCCACAGAGTAGCCTACTGCATTTGGAACCATAGACATATATACATAGACGCCTCATGACGTGCTGGAACGTAACCCAGCGTCGCCGCCATATTGGTTGGGTCTCCTCACTCTAGTCTAGCATAGGAGTCAACGGGAGAGCAAGCTATGCCAGTATTTTGTGCAGCGTACGGCGCAGTATTGACACCAGATCGCGTGGGATTACCTTTCACAAGTAAGATTGAACAATAATTCTTATTATTTAAAAAAAATAATATATATATATATATATATATAAATTCGTCCTGTATCGTAAATAAATCTCTGCCATTTGTAACAAACCAAACCGTGTGAAAATCCGGTAAAAATTCGGGGAGTTATGCTTATTATTGTAGTTGGGGATACACCTTCCTCCATAGAAATGAATGCACTGGGGGCGCATTGGGGACCCATACAAGATGGCGGCCGCGCTGCTACGTCAGCTCTAACGGGCAGCGTCAGTCTATGAGGCGTCTACGTATATATTGTGGCGACCAGTGCGGGAGGAATGAGACAGGAGCCCAGGGTTACATGTTTACGCAACTCCCGTGCCCCATACACCGCACGACCCCGGGAGTTGCCTTTATTTGTACACCGATACACACAGACAGAAACACGGCACACCTGACAAACACAACTAGGACCCTCACTCACGGTCCAACCCCTACCCGAGATTCACCATAGGGCCCAACCCCTTGCGCAGGTAACCCCTTGCGCAGGTAACCCCCGTAGGGTCCAACCCCTTGCGCAGGACCCCCATAGGGGGCATGGCCGTGATCGCCACACAGCTCCCCCCTGAGGGGTCAGTCGTCCCCGACGACCCCCTCACCCGACACATAGTCCCTCAAATGTTCGTCGAGCCGGCAGCGCCGGCTAGGCCGCTGGGGCGAAGTCCAGGCCTGGAACCCTCCTCTCCGTCCTCTTCCTGCTCGCAGTAGTCCGCCCGTCGGACGTGAGGTCGGGAGGCACCGGTCGTCTGCAGGCTGGTTTGGGTCGGAACGCTCTCGTTCCGCCCGCTCCGTCTCGTCCATTGCAGCACCGGGGTTCGTGGCCTGGAGGTCCCGCAGGCTGCCGGGCCAGGTCCAGAGGACTTGCACCGCCGTTCCCTCCAACGCTAGGGCAAGCTGGGTGGTTGTGCACCAGTCGCGCCCGTCGCGACCGGTGACATGCCAGGAGCTGAAACTGCGGGCCATTCCTCCGTCTCCTCCTCTCTCGGCCGCGCCGCCATAGGCAATCCCCACTCCGGGACAGTCCGCTTCTCCATGGTCCGTTCTGATCCCACTTCTGACACCAAATGTGGCGACCGGTGCGGGAGGAATGAGACAGGAGCCCAGGGTTACATGTTTACGCAACTCCCGTGCCCCATACACCGCACGACCCCGGGAGTTGCCTTTATTTGTACACCCATACACACAGACAGAAACACGGCACACCTGACAAACACAACTAGGACCCTCACTCACGGTCCAACCCCTACCCGAGATTCACCATAGGGTCCAACCCCTACCCGAGATTCACCATAGGGTCCAACCCCTTGCGCAGGTAACCCCTTGCGCAGGTAACCCCTTGCGCAGGTAACCCCCGTAGGGTCCAACCCCTTGCGCAGGACCCCCATAGGGGGCATGGCCGTGATCGCCACAATATGTTTATGTTTGGAACAGCACTAACATCTAAAGATCTGCGTACCTATTGAGTACGGATAGTGTACTATGTTTAAATGTACTCATGGAAGTATGGATATCGGAACACGGTTTATCCTGGGTGCCATGATTGCTCTGCACCACAGGTGTGCAGCCCCACCCAGCCAGAGTCCAATCAATCTGTAAGCCAGCTATCAACAACACACACTCCACACACACCCTCCACAAGATCCTTTACACATTGTCCCTAAATACAGACCAATTAGAATCATTGTTTTCTTTTTGCCATCAACATTAAATGTAAAAATTGCATGACAATAATCACAAGTAATGGACAGTCTAACAATTGCCCCTATTATAAAACATTTAGATTAGTGAAAGCTTTCAATACTATTGCTATTTGATGAAGAGATGTGAGCTAAAAAGTAGCCCTGTTTGTCAATCATGACAAAAATGGAATAACACATTATTCAATACAATATATTTGAACAATATACAACAATATCTAAGTGACTGTTCTCTTTTAAATTTTCATTCTTCTTATGTATATTGAGTCTCCAGAATCCCAGACTCCTGTCTAGCAGAGGGATGTCTGTGAGGAGACAGCTGTTCAATCAGCTCAGGTGGAGCCAGTGGCAACACAATACTGATGAAGTCTTGTAGAACAGTGGTCACATCCACAGCAGTATCACTGTAGCCCCTTGATCACAGGAGGCACTATGGAGATACACAACCGGAGAATTGAGGTTGAATATCCTATCCTCTCCAGCCTTGTTGTCGGCTACCGTCAGATGAGCTCCAGCTTTTCCAGATACAATAGATGTGGATGCAAATACAGAGCAGTTACTTGTACACTGGTGACATCATCTAACATTAATCTAATAAATCTTGTATATCCTATCAACTTTCTTCTACATCTTGCATTAGTGTGCTTTGGCATGGAAGCAAATTAGTGCCAAAAATATCTGAATTTAAACAAATGTTGAATTCAATTATTTGAATTTATTATGCAATCAAATGAGTGCCTAAAAGAGCACTCAACACATTTTATTTTTCTGTATCTTTGAATGTCATAGAATGTCATTTAATTAGTTTGGTGTGAATTGAAACATTTACAGTTCACATCTAACAATGTAGCTTCCCAAAATACGAATGTTAAAAATTCAAGAAAAATGTCAATCATATAGGCCTAATGCATCCTGCGCCTAATCAATCACAAAGCTTGTAGGCCTACTTGAGAGACGCACAGGTTCTCATGTAATGTCAATCCCCGGATTTACATTTTTAATTTGAATTTTTACAATTTGAATTTGACAACTTGAATTTTTAACATTCGTATTTTGGGAAGCTACATTGTTAGATGTGAACTGTAAATGTTTGAATTCACACAGAACTAATTAAAAACTATGACATTCAAAGATTTTAAAAAAAATGTATTGAATTCAACATTCTTTTAAATTCAGATATTTTTGGCACTCATTTTCTTCCATACTTTGGGTCTTTACAAACAGCGATAATTGCTGAATTCTCGGGAGTATTAGAGACAGCGCAACAGCGACACCTAGTGGCTCAATTAGGCTACTCCTTATATATACGGCCAGACAGATTGGGAGGAATGGGACAGGGAGAAAGACAGCTCTGCTAGTGTTAATATGTTTGTTTTTCCCTGTTTTTCACTTATGTTATGTTGTTATTTGATTAATGTCTGCTCGTCCACTGATGCCTAGAGTGTTATTTAAATAATATTCATTTTACGATCTCAGGTTCCCATTGCGTCGGAATTAGTTAATTGCTTCATACAGTAATCACGTTCACAATGCGGTCCTCAGTATTTCATTTTTCCTAAAAATGTTCAGTCTGGGGCCTCAAAAAATATTCATAGCCTATCGGGCCACAAAAACTCTAAATCCGGCACTGCTTTGTAGTCATTGCCAAAAACCTATTAACCCTGGTTAGAGAGATGTAAATTAGTCATGGGGTGATGGTGGAGTGGACAGCATTTTGAGATGTGTGCCTGCTTCATTTAGTAAGAGCGACCTAGGTTAGCAACTTAGCATCTATGAGGCAATGTGTGGAGAGAAAAGATGGCGTGTGTGTACATAAGCCTAGGGGGGGGGGGGGGGGGGCATCATCACAAACAGGTTCAAAGACCACCACTCTTTCCACGGGGTCTGTTTTGTTCTGGTATGAGGTCTACTAAGTCATAACAGCTTCCCAGGCCTGGCTCAATCATCCCACAAAGATTTTTTTGTATTTTGTAATTGAAAATACATGAACAACACACTTATCAGCAGCTCCAACGTGAACGTATGGCGCCACAGTATCTGCTGCTGTTTCGTCATCTCATTTCGTCCACAAGCCCTCCCCCTCCCGTGACGCCCCCCCCCCCCCCCCCTATGTGGTGACGCGCCGGGGGGCGGGACGACGTCATCCAACGCGGCCCCGCCCCCCGCTACAACCCGGTGGGAGAAGGTCTGACTTTCGTTTGTTAAGAAGGAGTAAAAACAAAGAAGTAAGTTGTTCGCCAGCGGCGCTGCTAGCGGACGACCATCTGGGCTCGGTGCCGGAGACTACGAGGACACGGGGTTGTACTGATTCAAACTCATTCATTCACAGCAATGGAAGCGCAGGATTTTAACATCATACTGGCGACAGATTCGTACAAGGTGAGTGACCCTTTCACCGGTGACCGAAGGTTTAAGTCCCGCTGTTTGCATGTGTCGTCAGCGAGGGGGTCGTATTGATGGCATGAAGACCCGGCATGACACGGACCGCTTTGCATTGCATGATTAGCCATGATGAGCTAAACGTGGTTGAATATCAAAGACGGGACAGGTCATACTCTAGTCGATTTTGAAATAACGCGTCCACAACATACAGTTTGGATGTAAAATATTCAGTAGGCCTATGTATAGTATTTAGTATAGCCTAATTGTTCTTTGAGTTAAATGACCTCAGCGATTCCGGGAAAATGAAACAGAAATTGATTTAACATACATGACGCACGCGGTGTGACGTGCAGTAAGCAATGACTCCAGCTCGGAGTTTGGCTTCTATGTGCTGGTGACTCGTCCTTGGCAGCCGTGTGGGACAGTCCTACTCCTAGCTGTGGGACAGTCCTACTCCTAGCTGTGGGACAGTCCTGCTACTAGCTGTGGGACAGTCCTGCTACTAGCTGTGGGACAGTCCTGCTACTAGCTGTGGGACAGTCCTGCTACTAGCTGTGGGACAGTCCTGCTACTAGCTGTGGGACAGTCCTGCTACTAGCTGTGGGACAGTCTTGCTACTAGCTGTGGGACAGTCTTGCTACTAGCTGTGGGACAGTCCTGCTACTAGCTGTAGGACAGTCCTGCTACTAGCTGTGGGACAGTCTTGCTACTAGCTGTGGGACAGTCCTGCTACTAGCTGTAGGACAGTCCTGCTACTAGCTGTGGGACAGTCCTGCTACTAGCTGTGGGACAGTCCTGCTACTAGCTGTGGGACAGTCCTGCTACTAGCTGTGGGACAGTCCTGCTACTAGCTGTAGGACAGTCCTGCTACTAGCTGTGGGACAGTCCTGCTACTAGCTGTGGGACAGTCCTGCTACTAGCTGTGGGACAGTCCTGCTACTAGCACCAGTTGTCTAAATGTCGGATGTCACTGAAACATAAGCAGTGTATCTGGAAAGGGCGTGTTGGCACATGAAACCATTGGGGGCTGAGCCCAAAGGTAAGTAGGTGGTCCGAGTGGGCTCTCCCCTACAACCCCAATTTTAACATATGTTGAGATTGATTGGAGGATTATAAATCACAGAACAATTGTACACGTTTGCATCCTAGTTGATAAGCAAGTCTATTACTTTTAATTTCTGCCATACACCAACCTTACATTTTTTGCTAATGAATCTCCCCATATGTGTTAGTACCGTGACTTTGTCTTAAATAAAAATCTTATCGCGGATAAGATTTGTATGTTTTTTTTCTGCTGGCACAAGATTGATCCATGTCAGCTTATGGGTTTACAAGTAAATATCACACACACACACACACACACACACACACACACACACACACACACACACACACACACACACACACACACACACACACACACAGAATAAGGCCTATAGTCAGTGACTTGAGTTTTTTATGAGCTAATTATGGATGTTAGAATTCCTAACAACAACTTTTATCTTAACTTTTATCATTACACTGACTTACCTCTCCTCTCCACAACTGAATTCCTCGTTTCTTTTGTTTTTTAAAAAGCCCCTTATGGTCACTGTGTCTCTTACTATTATAATGAAGGTGAAAGGTGAAAAATAGCTATTTAAGAAGAAAAAATTACTAACTTTGAAGGGACAAAGTGAAACAGTTCTTTTTTATCCCATGTATAGGAACATGTTTTACAATGCTTGCAACGGGCCAGGTAGGATTTGGCCAAGGGCCTGATTTGGCTCCCGGGCCTTGTGTTTGACACATGTGGTCTATGTACTAACAATAGACTATAGGTAGTCTATAGCTTGCACTAATCCGTGGTACAACCGTTTCAGTTTCAGTCAGGAGAAGACCGCACCGTTTAAACCCGGGGCGCTAGTAATGACCATTACTATTCAGACTGATCAGACCGAAGATGTCGCTGCTGCTCTCATAGCTCAGCCATCCGTGTGTATGATTCCCGATGGCGACATGGGAAATGGGTCCTGAGCAGTGACCAGAACCATTTGCTGTCATCACAGTTGCATAATGGTGGGAGCTGTTGTTGGGACATTGTGAAAAGGTCAACTCCAAATTCCCCTGGGGTTACCAGGGTTAGTGGGATGTCGCGCCTCCTAGACTCAGCACCACTGTAAACATACAGTATGTGTAGCGTAATCTGATTACCCATTCTCATTAGTTTAATTGTATTTGTAGTGTATTGTTTTTAAATGTAGGCATTGTTTCACTCAACAAGATCTCAAAAGTCTCATTACACAGTCTACTACCTGTGTAATGATTCACCAATATCTAGTAAGCGAAAACAAAACTGTAGAGCCTAGGTGAATGAACCTTATCACTAAACGCTGGGGGTTAATGGTTTTAACAAAGAAGGGTTTTCATATTGAACGTAATTAGCAGCCATTATACAAAGGCAAAAGATAACAAAAAGCTCTACTTACTAATAATGACGGGTTGGTAATTGAATAAACATGAATAAACATGAATAAAATGGGTAGTGATTTTTTAAAAACTTTTCTGACGATCTGTCAGATCCATCCGAAAAAAAGGTTACATTTTCCTACATTCCTACATTTGTGCAGATTCTTCAAAAACTATTTTGTCACAACTTGGGCTCTAGGTGTGTTAGATACACTGTATTTGGACTAATTGGAACCATTTGTTTCCCTGAACATGGATACCAAACCCAAAGTAATCTGAACATTTTAGGCCAATATTGTCCACCCGGAAGTTGTTCTGGTGCTGAAATTGCTGCTTAAAGTGTCTTATGTTGCTAAGCTGTATCAAGGCCCAAATGGGGACATTATTATTTGTGAATATTAGATTAATGTGTGTCTGGGTGTTTTTCTGTATCTGTAATGTATCTGTTATACCTACAACAAATCACATTAAAGACAATTCCGGGGCAAAATGAGAGCATATGATCATAACACATGTCCACCGAGTTGGACCGTTCTCTGAGATCAGTTTTCATTCTAGTCCAATGTAACCAAAGTTCTGGAAAACCGCTAATTAGCTTATAACGCTAATTAGCTTATAACGCTAGCTGTAGGGGCAGATATTCATGTAAAATAAATCGCAATTCTATACCACTAACAAGGCTCAAAATCGCACCACACTTCCACGGTAGCATAATGAGGGTCCCTACATGACGAAGAACATTGAGAACTTTGTAAGTGTACAGACAGTTTATTAAAAATAACGTTTAGAAAGCCAGTGCCTTCACGAAAACAAGCGGGCGCCATCTTTGGAAAACAGTCATGACCAGTCGAGCGACGAACGCTGTGCAGCGTAATGAGCCGGAAGAGGCGAACACATGAGATGTCAATGAGTCAGAAGCTGTGCAATCTAGTAGAAGGTGTGCGAAGTGCGAACAGTGTGTGTGCATAGAGAAGAGAAGAAAATGGTTCTTGTTTGTGCTTTCCCGGCTGCGAGAAGAAAATGAGATGCTACAATCGTCACTCGACTGGTCGTGACTGTTTTCCAAAGATGGCACCCGCTTGTTTTCGTGTTCACCATGGAAACAGTAACTTCACTGTGCGGCAACACGGGTGTTTTTACGTGAAGTACAACAAAGCATAAGTACAGTAACTGACATAAAACAAAGCAAGAATATAGTAATGGATGTTGCTGTATTCTTGCTTTGTTTAGAACTACAATTTTTCTCCAAAACAACACACATTTGAGATATTTTGTCACAACAAAGGATGCCTAGAATATCATGAAAATGATAACTAATTTTCGACCAAAAATGCAGTTACTGCCTTTTTGCTTTGTAGGGCAGTATAGTTGTGCTCAATGTTTTGAAAGTGCTGCTTGCATTGCGTTGCGAGCGGCTGCCCAGCAGACATTCCGTTCTTTGGAGAAGAGAGACCAGAGGTATGACTTTAGAAATGGTGACATACTGCTCTGCTGAAACTTCCTTAGTGGCCTCTTCAAATGGTCTGAGGGCTTCAATGGCTTGGATGATATGGGACCATTCTCCCTCATTCAAGCACAAGGTGTTTCTCCCAAGACAACAAAGTCCTGTTTAAAGCGCTTGTTATTCATACAGCCTCTCCTGCATGTAAAATACTAAATTCCATCGCATTTAGACTGCTTGGATTAGTCTGGCAATTGCAATTGAATTTGTACTTCTTGTAGCTTGTCAGATGCTTTGGAGAAATGTGGTGCTTCGGTTCCACCATAGCACCACATTTCTCCAGTTGAGGGTGTGTGAAAAACACGGAATGTGTTTCCAGTGGCTTTTCTGCACCACTGACACCATATTAGCTCCAATGTCCGTAACAGCATGGACCTTTCTGGTAATGCCCTAGTCACCAGATATTTTTTTGAGGAGTTATATTGTCTGCTGTGTGCTGTACAGCTATATGTGCTGTCTCAAGAATGCAAGCCTGCATCTGCCAATCCTGGTATAACAATAAAATGTCCTATCAAGCTTCAGATGTTCTTGCTGTCCACATATCACTTGTTAAAACCACACTGCTTGCAAATCTCTGTTGTTTAGAATTTCACTAGACATCAAGAATTTACTACCAGGAATTTTGTATTGGGAATCAACCAACTTTTTGTTTTACTGATGCTTATTGCACTTCCCCTTTGCTGCTAACACTGCACATTCCCCCTAATAATACTAATAAAGTATTATCTTATCTTAATAAGGGTGCTACCTGACCGTAACTGGATATGCTCTGCCTCCCTGAAAACTCAACTGCAACGACTTTTGTCGGAGAGAGGTTCCCCCCGCCCACCCGTGCGCCATTGGCGTGGTTGCAGCACCTTCAGCGGACACGCCTCCGTATTTCAGAGCAGAGAATACTGCTTATTTTTCCTAATCTAATTTTATTGTCTTCATCAGAACTTAATTTTGTAATATCGTGACCATCATATCATGAAACCAATATCGTGTATCGTATCATGAGTTGAGTATCAGTGAACTGTATCATCCCACCCCATAGTGCTGTCACACCTACATTTGGTTTGGTTAGCATTCACACAGGACTTTATCAAGCAAACCAAACAATGTTAACACTTGTCATGCTGTAAAATGGGCTGCTCGTCTATTAGACAGAAAATACGCACCACTGTAAACATACGTGTAGCATAATCTGTGAATTTCCCTTTAAAAATGTTTTTTAATTAACTATAAAGTGGAATTTACGGTGTTATCGGTAACTGCGGTGTTCTAAGAACGTCCACAGCTGTCAACATTTTCACAAAACGCTACCCTGAATGATGACGACATCACCACAACCCGTTGGAGCCGAGTCGCGCCCATCTCGGGTCAACTTGCTTGCATCTCGGCATGCGTACAGTGGCACATGTATGTATATGGGCGGCTCGTTAACCGGTCATTAACCGTTCACTGATAAAAATAATTGTGCTAGAAAAGAAATGGATGAATGTCTGTGACCCATAAAAAATTACAATGTTTTTTTTTTTTATTATTGGAAAAGAGGGCTGCCCGAATTCATACTTTAAGCTTCAAGCATACTCAAACTTCAAGCTCCCGATAATCATTTCCAAAGGTATATTCGAATAGTTGAACACCTTAAACTGTTCAAATCCTGCATTTGTGTTTTTTTATGTGCCGACTGGCTATGTGACATCTGTGTGAGCATGTGCCCCCAGCATTAATAAAAGTTTCAAAGTGACTGTGGGGGTTACCACTCGAGAAACATCATCTCAGTTGAGAGGATACAAAGCTAATGAGGGATACTACGATTATTTTAATATTTGGGGCCAGCCCTTTATTTTTACGTTTTTTTACCTTTTAACTGATAGTGTTAGTTGGTCAACAATTATATTGTTGGCTAACATCCCTATTAGCAAATTATTAGGGCTGCCCCCTAATAGTCAACCAACCGGCTTAGTCCAGGGGTCGGCAACCCAAAATGTTGAAAGAGCCATATTGGACCAAAAAAACAAAAAACAAATATGTCTGGAGCCGCAAAAAAATAAAAGCCTTATAGAAGCCTTATATTGAAGGCAACACATGCTGTATGTATCTATAGTAGGGTCAGTGACAAATAAGGGTTGGTATGATGTCCAAATCAAAAATATGCTTTAAACTTGTTAAAACAATATTTTAGATGTTTGTTTAAATGTATAGTTTCCATTTCTGTTGGTGTCATAGTATTTCATGACATTTCTACCATTTTTAACCAGTTAAAGAATCACAGTCCCATTAAATTGTCAAATGGTGTAACTACTAAAGCATGATAAGTATTAAATAATTCACCCTCCTAGAAGCTATGCAAGTGTATTAATGAAAATAAGTTATCTATTATGAAATATCATCTCAAAGTATATTTAAAATATTTTATTTCTAAATAATAAAAGTACATAGTCACATGGGTTTTTGTTGTACTGTGCAAGTCAATATGCCATAGACATGAATGTTTTTTCTCTATTCTTGGGTCAGTTGTTTTAAAATTATTTTAAATTTCATTTTTACAGTGTAGTAGAGTGCTAAAATCATATGCATAGTAACTTTTTTGCTTAATATCAGATTTTTACTAGAAACACTGGTTACGCCAGTTGACATTTATTGGTTACACCAACTGACCGTACTATCTAAACAGAGAATGACAAGCAATTGACACATGAAATTCAATGGAAAGTCATGGAGTAAAATGATTAAAGGTATTTTAATAGTGTGAACACACTCTAATAGATTTGTTTTTCATAACACATAAACAGTATACTTAACAATGAAGAAATGGATTGACCTCTTATTTCAATTCTAAAAAATTACACTTTTAAAGGACAAATATCTAAGAACAATTCATACATCAATTCATACAACAATTCATTCATATTCATCATATTACATTAAAAACAATCATGTCAACAATCAAATTTGAGAACATTTCAAACATTCATATCTCATTTGATAACACATCCTAGCTTTGAGCCTGGAATTTCTTCCAGTCCTCTGTTGTGAGCCTGGAATGACGGGAGTTGAAAGGCTCTGGCTCAGAGATCACAGAGAGCACATCAGCTTCATAGTAGAAGAGGAGGTCGGGTGGCTGAGGCCAGGTGAAGACATTCTTTGCCCCCAGCTGTTTCATGCAGCTCACCTCTATCTCATCACCCACAACCTGAGTGATCTGCCCCACAAAAGGCTTACCCTCATAATTGACAACAATGAATTTGCCTTTCTGATTTAGGCTGGGTGGTTCTGGGGCTTCTGACACACTCCTGAAGTCTACTTTCGATGGACTGTAACATTTGCAATCTGCTGCTGCTGGTCTTGAACAGAAGCATGAAATGTCTCTGTACAGAATTGTGGCTGGCTCTGTTGAGATGACTTGATGCAGCTTCATGGTGCCTTTTACAGCTGGCACAAGCTCTGGCACTTTTTCATCAAACTTTTCAACATCCTCCTCAGATATCCAGTAGAAGTTAACGGTAGACTTCTGTTTAATCAGGAAGTCATAAACATCCTCAGGGGTCTGCAAATCTTTTCCTCTCTGCACTGCTGTATCGGCTATACGCTTCACAGTTGCTCCAACTCCATCAGGTGCGCCTTTCCCGTGTGCTTTCTCACTGAAGTTCCAAGTCACACTCTTGAAACCTAAGAGAAAAGGTACAGTACTCAAGAGGTAAAAGTTCTTTCGGTTCCTGTACTGCGTTACAGGCCCATCACTTATGATGTGGAGGGAGGAAGGTGGTGTTTCACATTTTGTCATGGCATCTCTCACAACAGGTTCTAAATGTGCCCACACAGCCCGTTCGTCATGGCGAAGACAGCCAGAGATGGTGGCATAGGTGTGAGTGGCATTACCTGTGTATGCCACACAGGTGTGGATGGTGGCCTGTTTCCGGCTGCTGCCGAAGTGAAATGGCTGGACCTCGCGATTCAATTTACAACTATAATTCTCAGAGAAATCAATATGAATGCACAGTTCATCTCTAAGCAGAGAGTGCTTCAACTCCCTTAGGGACTGGGTCTGGTGCAGCCAGTTAAACTGATGGCGTGTGAAGGGGTCTATTTTCTGGTTTAGGAGACCAAGAAGGTCTGCCGTGCTGCCGCGCTCTTTTCAATTTTGTGATATTTTGCACATGTTTTCTCCTCCACTGTAACAACAATCCTCTCCCACTGCTCCCATGTGATGATACTATTATCTAGTGGGCCCACAAACTCCACCTCGTTGTAGCAACATTTCGCACATAAGCGGTACATGCATTTCTGATTGGTTGAGTCACAAACAATGGCTTCCAGGAGATCCGAAATGCTGTTGGTCAACAGAATGCCTTTCTGACAGAGCCTGTCAACAATCATTTTAAAGTTGTCATGGTCAAAGCAGCTACATGTGTTTCGGTCAGACTCTTTGGCTTGGGTAACATAGAAAGGGCAGTATCTTAGGAATTGTCAATAGGAGATTGCATGGTGTTTCAGGGCAGTTGTGTTATAGTTGGAGTGGAGGTCTTTCAGAGAATGAAGAAGTACTCTCCTTTGGCGTTTCATTTTATTTTTTGTAACTGTGTCTTTCTTACCCGACAGCATGCGGCTATTCTCGTCTCTACAGAGAAAGCTTACAACCCTCTCCTTTTTCTCCTCTGCAATTTTCTTTTTGTCTCTCTTCTTGTTGCTCACACTTACATCCTTTCCTTTCTTCACTTTGAGCTTATCAACTTTACGTTGCAGCTTTTTTGCTTTCAGTCTTTCACTCTTAAGTTCCTTCCTTATTTTGATTAGCTCAAACCTTAGCTTTTCCCTTTCCTTCAGCACTGCTCTATGTCTGCTGGTGCTTTTCTGCTCTGCCCTCACAGGAGTTGAGGATGCCCGTGGTCTCTCTAAACGTGGCTGCACATAGTCATGGTCAGTAACATCCACTAAAGGCAATAGAGGGCCATTAAGCTGGTCCTCTGCTGTTGAATTCAGTGAGGGAGGAGTAAGGTTCAAAACTTCAGCAAGCACCCTTTTCCTCTCTCTGTACTTTCTCTGATACTGTTTCCACTTTTCCCTCATCTGCACCTGTTTTTCCCTGGGCAGATCTGCGACTGGGATGTTTGTGATCTTTCCCTGTCTCTTTGTCCTTTGATAGCTAAGAGTAAAAAAGATGAATAAAACTGTTAATCTTATGGCCTTAATTCTTCTATTTTAATGTCACATCTCTCACTAAAACTACCCTTTCAGAAGATCTACATCACTGATTTTACTTTCTCGTGTGTGTGTGTGTGTGTGTGTGCGTGTGCGTGTGCGTGCGTGTAGTATACCTTTCCTTTCTTTTAGCCAGATAATTCGCCCTTGCAGCAGGATCTGCATTTACCCGTGCTCTGTGGCGAGTCACTTTTTCTTTACTTGTAAGAGGCATCTGTTTGGAGAAGAGGAGAGATGGTGCAACAATCAACAAATCATTTTATCATTATTTATAATAATAATAATAATAATTATAATTATAATAATAATAATGTAATATGTAATAATGTAATAATAATAATGTACTAATAATAATAATAATAATAATAAATAATTAAATAATACTACTACTAGGCCTACTAATAATAAATATAATAATAATAATAATAATAATATAACAATAGCAATATTCATGATAATAATACAAAAAATATGAATTAACATTACAAAAGTAGAACTTTTGTCCATAAATTGATCAAATTAGCCTTATAAAGGAAGAGGTGCAATGGTGTAACCCGGTTACACCATTGCACATTTCAAATTGAGACCAAAATTTGCAGGCATTATTGTGGACGACTATGTAAACATTTAACCTTGGTTCGAATATTTAAAACTATTTTTCATATCAATGTGAATATTTTATGATCATTTATGTTTATTTACATTTTACTGAGGTCATACCATTTGACATGTAATCTAATCATACCTGACCATGATCTGAAAATACTTTATTTTGTCAAATTTTAGAGAGAGTTACTAACCTTGACTTGTGGCAGTTGGGGTCTTCAGGGGTCCTTCTATTTGATATCACATGATCTTCTAGCTCAAAATATTCAAAATGGCTCCCAAAAGGGTGGTTACACCAGTTGACATACCAGAAGTTGGCACACATAGTTCCCCATGTTAATAGAAATATTCAGAACTACCATGTTTCTATAATATTATTTGGTATTAAACAGTACTTGTTTTAAATTATGCCAATGTATTTCAGAGGGTGTTTAGAACATTATTACACATTTTTACAACCACTTATATAATTGGTGCTGCGTTTTTGTGGTTACACCATTTAGACAATTTTGCCCTTATTTTCTCAATATTATCTCAAAACTTAATAAAATCAGGCATTTCAAGATAGGGGGGCAAAGAAATATATATTTTTAACTAAATTATAACTTTATTATGACCTTTGCACATTTTTAAAGTTATTCAAACCTCAGGGACAGAAAAAAATGAGCGGCACGTCTTTCACCCAGTAGCTATATTAGCCTACTATAGAAATGACTAAGTTAACTACAAATACATAATGAGCCTTCATGATTAAATGTTTATTTTTCCTGCAGTGCATCCTGTAGCAGTGGTTCTCAACCGGTGGGGCGGGGCGCGGGTTCAAAAAGGAGGCGCGTATTTGCGCCGGACTGTCCGGTTTTTCAGCCCTGTCCGGCGTCCGGCGCAGCATCAAGCCGGGCGCGTATTTGTCCTCCTTTTTGAGAGCGCAATAGTAACACACCGCGCCCCCCCCCCCCCCCCCCCCCCCCCCCCGCCGGTCGTAGGTCCGCGGTGTGTTACTATTGCCCGGTCCAAGAAACGTTGAATCCTCTGTTCTCCTCAGTTATTTTTCTCTTTTTCCCTTTGGGATCCATGGCCCATCACACAGCCGCCGGTTTGTTTACAACAGCCACCTGCCTGGCATCCCGCCTTACTGATAGAAACGTGTGTCGCAGGCTATGACGTAAATCTTCGTTGACAGAAATGTTGAAATTTAATATTTATTCTACACATTTTTACAGCATTGAAAAACGTTAATAATGTTTGTGTCATGTTTGTTTTCCTACAGAAACCATATTAAAACAAAAAATATATTTCTCTCCCCCATCTTTTTCCATTTTCAAACATTTTTGAAAAAGCTTCAGGGAGCCACTAGGGCTGCGCTAAAGAGCCGCATGCGGCTCCAGAGCCGCGGGTTGCCGACCCCTGGCTTAGTCGATCGACAGAGGCTTAGTCGAATAAGTTTTCATTAGTCGCGCAAAAAGTAAAACATAAAAATAACACAAGCATCGCAACCGAATACATCCATGGTGGCAACAAGCCCTGATTTAACTCATCGCTGCAGAAATATTGACCAATACACCCAGGTAGGTAGACACCGCTAGACACACGGGACTAATACCGGTGATCACGTCTTTAGTTCCCCGTGTCTGATCGCTGTAATTCGGAGTGTGAATATTGGTTGAATATCTAATATCTTAACTTTAAAAAACACTTTTGTATTTTTTAAGACAAGACGACAGTCGCACATCCCTTGTAACTACCCCCGCGAAGGTGAACCCTCCCGGACACCACTATTAACATGAACCGCTCCCCCGAAGGAGCGCCACACATCCACACGCACCGGACACGAAAATAAGAACATTTTTTTTCCATTTGCTTGCTTTTAAATGAAGTTGTGTGCAGTTATATGGTGTATAAATACAATTATCAAAAGTGTTCAATGTCTCCTTCCTGGTTGTTCCGACAACCTTCAGAACCTCTTGGTCCATGCAGTTAAGTCGATCCCCCGACTAAAGATTTTCTTAGTCGTCATTTCAAGTTGATAGTCGACTAATCATCGCTCTTTTAACATAATTATTTTGATTTATTTTTTGGGGCATCAGAAAGTGTTTTGAGTTCCAGGGCGAGAGGGTTATAACAGAAACACTGTTAACCTTGTGCTACTTTACAGATAATACAACACCGTAATAATCAGCCTTTAAAATATATTTTTCACAAGCACAGGCACGAAGCGAGACGCCTATTAACGGCATGGACCAAGCGGTTCTGAAGGTTGTTGGAACAACCAGGAAGGAGACATTGAACACTTTTAATAATCGTATTTAACCGTATATCTGCACACAACTTTATTTAAAGGCAAGCAAATGGAAAACATGTTTGTATTTTGGTGTCTGGTGCGTGTGGGTGTGCGGCTCCTTCGGCGGAGTGGTTCATGTTAATAGTAATAGTTTGGTCTTCCACACTCAAAGCAGAGAAAGCGCGCTGTGCTTTTCCCGTAAGACGACTCTGAAGCATAAGCGCACGGTGCGAACCCGGCCACTCTTGCGCATCAGCCACTCTCTCAAACAGAAGAAAAAACGTATCTACGTCCTTCTCATTAAAATGTGGAAGTAAACGAAGACTATTGGCAATATCTAATTGAGGATCTTTTCCACCTGGTGTCGGTATTTTCCCCTGCCGAATAAGTTGTAACCGTTGAGCTTCCAGATCCAACTTCTGACGCTCCAATGATCTCTTCTCGCGGTCATTGCCTTCATTATACATGAGTGTATCCAATTGCATTTGATGCAGCATTTTGCTGTTTTCGAATTGAATGCGCAGCAATTCTTTCTGTTGTTCGAAAGTTAACGCCTCCGCAGATTTCGGAGGGTTTTCCTCCTCCTCGATAGGCGGATCTTCATCAACAACAGACGCATAATCAACTGGATCAATTAAATCTTTTGTGCCTAAACCCCATTTCACTGCAGCTTTTATCTCCGTCTTAAGTCGAGTAGAATGGATTTTAATATTGTAATGATCAGCCAATTGAATTAACTGGTCCTTCGTTAACGCATCAAATACGGCTTTAGAAGGGCCTTCAATAAACTCCTCAACAAGTGATGCCATTACTAACAATTACGCACCTCACAAACTGGGCAAAACAGTAGAGGATATGGTTCATACCTACCGCAAAACTAATACGGGAAGCCCAGCGACACATTAGCCAAGGCCAATAACCATTCCCCTTGAGCAAAACCAAAACAAACCATGATTAACAAAACGCGCATCTTCAAACAGGCCGACGGTGGGATGAATTAAACACTTAACCCGCAGGTATGGCTTAAACAACCAGAAACTGGCGATTCTTACCACTCCTCGGAGTGTCCCCGAGACAACTGCTCTAGCCACCGAACCTGTCCCAAAATAAAAAACCACACGTCCCAATAACCGCAAGTTACTGACGCACACAAGGAATGGTTAAAGGTCTTTAAGAAACTATGACGCTCAACCTACCCACGCTCAAGTCCGACGTTTCGGAATGTTCGCAATCATTCGCAACGTTTAACGAGCCCCCATGTTATACCCGGCTCAAGGTAATAACAAAAACGGGCAGGAGACAAAACAACGAAATCACGTCTAGGGTTTTAATTACGTGAAAAAGTCAAGTTTCGAAAATGATCTCACAACTACAAATGAAACAACAAAGGAAATCTCCCGCCGCCCCCGTCATAGGCCAGGCCCACTTTATACTCTCAGATGGGTCACGCCCCGTACGCTGGCATGAATGGAATGACGCGGGACCCGCCTATGACGGAGGAGGCAAACGTAATTAGAAAACAATCAAGCAATTAACATAGGCCAAGGTGGCCGTAACACCGACCAATATATCGGCGGGCCGATATTATCGGCCGATATTAGGCATTTTCCAAACTATATCGGTATCAATAAAACGGTATCGGCATTTATAATGTATAATTTAAAAAAACGGACGAAACACCCTTCAACCATGTTATAACGCCACAAACCCTACAACCAGCTGATCCAGCCAGTCGGGCAGAGCAAACGAGTTATCCACGACCGCGAGCGACATAAGCAGCAAAAGCGGCCGGCAGTCATTCATTTTCAATGAGAGCTGGTGACAAGGAGTGGCTGGCACCGCGGCGGCAGCAAGCAGCGCCAGCAAGCAGCGCCAGAGCAACGAGGAGAGTTGAAATTAGTTTAACTTTATGCAAATGAGCGGCGTCGGCGCGAAGCAGCAACCCGCTACACTTCACGCCACTGTCCTATTTCACAGTGTCGCCGCGCATCAAGTCCCGCCGAAAAGGCGTTTTTTTCTTTTGTTTTTTTTCTGCTCCGGAGATGACTGTATTCCTGTTGACGCGCCGCAGTGCGACACTTCCTATGGGTGCTAGGGGCGGCACTTGTGTCATAGACGCGCTGCGGCGGCAGTGTGTTTTGCACTTTATAATGTTTTATCTCCATTTCTGTTATTTTGATTACTAAATAATAAACAGGGGAAACGTGGAAATTGTTATTTGAACATGCTTGTCACGCCGGCCTGCTCTACTACAAACTTGATATTGCAATGGGTGCAACCGAACTTGATGTCTGCAGTGCTGCTTGAATCCCCGCCCCCCTGGCAACAGCAGCCAGCGAGCAGCCAGCGGCCACAGCGCCCCCTGCTGCTCATGTCGCTCGCGGTGTGACCTATCGGTGAAGTGTGTTCACTGCATTATCCTATTATTTTAGCGAGGACTACATATAACTACTATATATACCAGAGGTTGTGCTAGACTTTTTCGTTGTCCGTCATTTTGACTGACAGGGTCATAAAAATCCTGTCATAATCCATTTTTACCGGTCACTTTATTTTTTTAAATGATAATAATGACATGTTCAAAAGCATTTATATTTTAATTCATTTTTAATTAATATTCAGTCCAAACAAGCTGAACAAATAATCCACACCGTGGATACACACATCAAGCAGAAGAATATGTAAGAATGTCGGCCGCCAGGCGATTCGCGTAGAGTGGGGCTTGACGGGGATTCATCACCACAATGCGGGCGGGAGCTAGTTGATCCACTAGTCAACACGCGGGAGCTAGTTGATCCACTAGACAACACGCGGGAGTTAGTTGATCCACCAGTCAACACGCGGGAGCTATTTGATCCACTAGTCAACACGCGGGAGCTAGTTGATCCACTAGACAACATGCGGCAGCTAGTTGGTCCACTAGTCAACACGCGGGAGCTAGTTGATCCACTACTAGTCAACACGCGGGAGCTAGTTGATCTACTAGTCAACACGCCGCCAAGCGAACGAGTTTTCAAGACGGCGCGATCGCGGATAATTCGCGTGACGTGGGGCTTCACGGTTAACCTTCCTCCTGGTCCGCATGGACTTGAAGCGCGTGCCGCTTGCGCTTAATCAAATGTTTCAAGTGGGTTTGTTGTTTCAAATGTTTCCACACTCAACTGCCGTGACATTTTTCTTCTTTTCTACTTTTCGTCTTCTACAAGAGCCAATTAATATGCTTGTCGCCACCAAGTGGTCAGGGTGTGAATCGCAGTCTGTCAAAATGACGGACGGCCCTCAGATTTTTCCGTCACCGTTTAAAAAAAACAGTCAATGACGGAAAATATTCGGTTAACGCGACCCCTGATATATACATACCACTACATATAACTAATGTTAGGGAAATCTGTTTATTTTTTCTTACGCGTTTCTGGAATTTCTTTTTTAAATATATATATATCGGCCGATATATCGGAATATCGGATTTTTAAATCACCAAATATTTGTATCGGTATCGGCCTTAAAAATCCCATATCGGTCGGGCTCTAGTTAATAGCGGGTCCGGGAAGGTTCACCTTCACGAGCGTAGTTACGAGGGATGTGCGACTATCGTCTTGTCTTAAAAAATACAAAAGTGTTTTTTAGAAAGAAGTTAGAAAGATATTAGATATTCATAGGGCTGTCCCGAATACCATATTTTGGGCTCCGGAGCTTCGGTAGTAATCGACAGCGAATATTCGAATATTCGGGGGGGGGGGGGGGCAAAAAAAAAAAAAAAAAAAACTTTTTGCAAAAGGTTTGGTGTGAGGTTTGGTACTATTCGGATCAGTTGCAACTATTTTCCAAGCAAAGTAAGTGCACGTTTTTATCATGTGTAACGTTACTGTTTAAACGGCGGATAAAAGCTGAGGTGCGCGATTGTTGATGGGGGGCGGGCGGGATTTTTGACGGGGGGGGTGCGACAGTCCTGGACCGGCCCAATAATCTGGACCGGCCCAAAAATAATAATACACAAAATAAAAAATACAAAATAATCGGCCTGAAATCGTCCGGCCGAACCTCCCTATGGCAGCCCGTCCCTGGTTATAGGCCTATGCGGCGCTCGTAAAAGCCGAACAATGCGCCTACATGCGCTCTTAAAGGTTTGGAAACGATCCAACAAGACTACATCTGTATTCCAATCACAATAAGTAGCCTACTTATCGGCCAACAATAATCAAACAAGGCAGTAAAAGTGGGCATTGAACTGTATAACTGTTTTGAAAAAAGGGGAAAAGGCCGACATATGCCGATACAATATGCAGCCAGCGCTCGGAAAAGGCTCGCAACAAAAAGATGAGCCACACATTTAGAAACAATTGCATGAACTATCTAAAAGAAATACCTTAGTCAGAAAACATATATGAGGCTGAACGTTTTGCTAAAATGTCACAGTTATGGAAATATTGAAAATGTTGGAGCGGCTGGCTTGACCACGCGAACCGAGAGACGGCTGTCTTGACCGCAGTACGCGATCGGTCATTAATCAATAATCGTATTTATCCGTATAACTGCACACAACTTTAAAATCAAATGTAAAACATGTGTGTTTGTATTGTGGTGTCCGGTGCGTGTGGATGTGCGGCTCCTCCGGCGGAGTGGTTCATGTTAAGAGCGGAGTCCGGGAGGGTTCACCTTCACGGCGTAGTTACGAGGGATGTGCGACTATCGTCTTAAAAAATACTAAAGTGTTTTTTAAAGTTAGAAAGATATTAGATATTCAACCGATATTCACGCTCCGAATTACAGTGATCAGACACGGGGAACTAAAGCCGCGATCACCGCACCGCTTCAAGACTCACAGTATGCAACACAACGTCCTTTTGATCGATAACAATATAAATTGATCGACACATTTCTTAACGATCAATGATCGATCATCGATTAATTATGCCCATCCCTAGTTCCCACACAGCTGAGGTCTTAACCCTAACCCTAACCCTAACCCTTTAACGGCCAAGGTGAACTGAAGCCTGACGTTCACTGCTGTGAGTGATGTCACGCGCCCAAGCTGAGATGGTATATATTTCCACATCTTAACAGTCAAGTATAAATATAGTACAAGAATGTGCTGACAAAATGTATTTTGCGGTTCGCCTTTAGTGATAGCCTACATTTAGAAAAAAAAAAAAAAAAAAATTATCTGAATCCCAAAATTGAAAACCGAATACCTACCCAACGAACGAATATCCGAATAGTCGAATATTTGGGTCCAGCCCTAGATATTCAACAGATGTTCATGCTCCGAATTACAGCGATCAGACACAGGGAACTAAAGCCGCCATCACCGGTATTAGTCCCGCATGTCTAGCGGTGTCTACCTACCTAGGTGTATACCTGCCCAGGTGTATTGGTCAATATTTCTGCAGCAATGAGTTAAATCAGGGCTTGTTGCGACCACGGATGTATTCGGTTTGCGATGCTCATGCCTTGTTGTTTTTACGTTTTACTTTTTGCTCAACTAATGAAATCGTATTCGACTAAGCCGACTATTCGACTATTCGGGGGCAGCCCTAATAAATAAAAGTAGGGCTGTTATAAATGTTATAAGTAACACTGTGCTACATTACAGAGAAAAACAAAACCATAATAATGAGCCTTTAAAATATACAAGTACACGTGGATAAGCCTAATAGCGCACATTTTTAGGTAAGGTAACTAGGCTAGGTAACGTTAGAGCGGCCATGCTGACTGGCCTACTTACATTTTTCATATGATAACTAGGGATGTCCGATATTGGCTTTTTTACCAATAACCGATAACCGATATTGTTCAACTCTTAATTTCCGGTACCGATATCAACCGATACCGATACCGATATATGCGGCCGTGTTTTACACCAAAACTAATTTCAATTTTACTATTCAACGTAGAAAAATTGAAATAATTCCAAACCACCGACATAACTACAGCTACAACTAGCGTCCCACTACACGGCCACACATGCCCAGGCTTGTTATTGAGACGGCGTGGCGCGTTTGATGATGTCATCAAACCACGTCCTCACTTGAAACATAACAGATGTCTGAAATTATTTCAAACAAAGTGTTTATTTATTTCACACTGTCTTTGTACTAACAGAAAATGGTCGCTTGCATTCGACTCAGGACAATTAGAGCTTTCCAACAAGGTATAACATGCCATAGGCCACTTTAGTCATTTTGAGCTTTTTTAAGAACCGATACCAATATTTTTCGATATTGATTTTTTTAATGCCAATATCGGCCGATAATATCGGTGGGCCGATAATATCGGACATCTCTAATGATAACTAATGTTTGAGGTTGACGAATGATAGGCACCTGCAGAGTTAGCAGGTCACCATGGGGTCATCCTTTACCCTCTCAAAATGATCTTTGGATATCCTTCCCGATATGCCTACTATCTAGAAATAACTACACAACGCTAATGTCGTGCCGTCCAGTGCTTCCTGTGTCCGTCGTTTCAAAACAAGCGTTTCATACACGGTCCAGTCATATAGGTTTTGACCTCATTTTGATAAGGCACAGCTTTTTCTATTTTCCTGCTACCATCAGACCAATGAAAACTTGGTTGACTATAGGGCTGGACCCGAATATTCGACTATTCGGATATTCGTTCGTTGGGTAGGTATTCAGTTTTCAATTTTGGGATTCGGATATTCGTTTTTTTTTGTTTTGTTTTGTTTTTTTTTTTCTAAATGTAGGCTATCACTAAAGGCGAACCGCAAAATACATTTTGTCAGCACATTCTTGTACTATATTTATACTTGACTGTTAAGATGTGGAAATATATACCATCTCAGCTTGGGCGCGTGACATCACTCACAGCAGTGAACGTCAGGCTTCAGTTTGTAGCGTTTGTAGCGCACCGCGGACCTACGACCGTATTATGACAGTCCTGGATTGGCCCAATAATCTGGACCGGCCCAAAAATAATAATACACAAAATAAAAAAATACAAAATAATCGGCCTGAAATCGTCCGGCCGAACCTCCCTATGGCAGCCCGTCCCTGGTTATAGGCCTATGCGGCGCTCGTAAAAGCCGAACAATGCGCTCTTAAAGGTTTGGAGATTCAACAAGACTAAGTCTGTATTCCAATTACAATAAGTAGCCTACTTATCGGCCAACAATAATCAAACAAGGCAGTAAAAGTGGGCATTAAACTGTATAACTGTTTTGAAAAAAGGGAAAAAGGCCGACATGTGCCCATACAATATGCAGCCGGCGCTCGGAAAAGGCTCGCGACAAAAAGATGAGCCACACATTTAGAAACAATTGCATGAACTATCTAAAAGCAATAGGCCTACCTTAGTCAGAAAACATATATGAGGCTGAACGTTTTGTTAAAAGTTAGTTGTAGTCGTAGTTAGTAGTCAGTTATGGAAGTATTTAAAATGTTGGAGCGGCTGGCTTGACCACGCGAAACCGAGAGACGGCTGTCTTGACCGCAGTACGCAATCGGTCATTAATCAATAATCGTATTTAACCGTATAACTGCACACAACTTTATTTAACAGCAAGCAAATGGAAAACACGTGTTGGTATTTTGGTGTCCGGTGCGTGTGGACGTGCGCGGCTCCTCCGGCGGAGCGGTTCATGTTAATAGCGGAGTCCGGGAGGGTTCACCTTCACGGCGTAGTTACGAGGGATGTGCGACTATCGTCTTAAAAATACTAAAGTGTTTTTTAAAGTTAGAAAGATATTAGATATTCAACCGATATTCACGCTCCGAATTACAGCGATCAGACACGGGGAACTAAAGCCGCGATCACCGCACCGCTTCAAGACTCACAGTATGCAACACAACGTCCTTTTGATCGATAACAATATAAATTGATCGACACATTTCTTAACGATCAGTGATCGATCATCGATTAATTATGCCCATCCCTAATAAGGAGTAATGTGGGAACATCTGGGGCTAAGGCAATTGGCATAGAAAACTTTTTTTTTTTTTTTTTGCCCCCCCCCCCCCCCCCCCGAATATTCGAATATTCGCTGTCGATTACTACCGAAGCTCCGGAGCCCAAAATATGGTATTCGGGACAGCCCTAGTTGACTAAGACTCTTCTCATCGACCAATGTTTGGTTGACTATTATGGGCCAGCCTAAATAAATATATCTATTGGTGAGATATAAAGTATATTTAAAGAATCTCTTTCTTACTCCACAACCTTAAAAAGCAGGTAAGATGAGCGCCAAAAAGTAAGGCAAAATTATGTCTCAAACTATATTGGCACAGGGATGAGAATGGCGAAAAACATTAAATACGATGCTATTGCTGTTCTCAACCTGGCTGGCATCGTTGCTGCATCTCCTGGTCAAACTGCTTGCAACTGAAATGATAGCCCGATTTCATTGTGATTTAATAATTCCTTTCGGCTTATAGGCCTAGCCAAGCCTACTGACACAAAGTAGTATAGTATGAATAGCAAGCTTATGAAGGTCATAATTCATCGCTAGTATTACTCAAACATGCCTAGTAGTAGCCTCATACTGGATTTGTTAATGGGTTTATTATGTATGAAACCAGAATAAAAAAACAGAGTGTAGCAGCTCATGGTACATTGGAAACGGACGTTATAACGGTTTTAGATGTGCTCTTGCTTAATTAGACAAGTTTTTCGCTTTTTTTACGGTTACGCCTCGGGTGTGTTGGTGCACATTGTTTTGTCTTGTTTTTGCCTTTAACTCAGTTTTCTGCTGTTCTACCTGAGTGCGGTCTTTGTGGACGAACTTCCACTACTGGTGGGGAAAAAACAAGACTACTACTTCTTCTGTTTTGTGCTTCACGGAGACGTGGCTTTGTGGATCGATACCGGACTCTGCGCTACAGCTGGCCAGCTTGCAGCTGTTCAGAGCGGATCGCGACAACAGAGCTCTGGCAAATCGAAAGGTGGAGGAATCTGTTTTTATACTAACAGTGGTTGGTGCAATGATGTGACGGTGAGATTCATCCTTCTTCATCATGCCACATCACAGAGAGAGCAGATTGAAACAGAGTTGTCTGCCTACTTGCAGTCTGTTGGCACTGACAATGAAGAAGATCCCCTGCAGTGGTGGAAGGACCACCAGGAAATGTTCCCAAACCTAAAAAATATTTGTGTGCCCACCACCAGTTCCCCATCGGAAAGGGTATTCAGTACCAGTGGGAATATGGTTACATGCCACCGGGCATCTCTTAAGCCAAAAACCGTTGATAGGCGAGTGTTTTTGGCACAAACCTCTAGACACACACATACACACGCACTCACACACACACCATAAACACACACATATTGTAAACACACACACACCCTGTGACTGTTATTGTTCTGCAGAGTGGCTTGTCACAGTAACAGCCTGCCATGGACCTCTGCCTCTGTGGTTCACACATGCTATTTACCATTTTATATACCGTTTTTTTAGAGAGTGCACTTTAATTTATATTGTTTTAAAATGTATTTCTCATGGTTTGTTGAAGGCACTTTTGTGTTGCTTTAAGCTCTGTTTTTGTTAAGGGTCTTTGTTGAGCTTGAGCTCTATAGAACTAGACTACAGAATGTAGGCAGGCCTACATCATGCCATTATTTATTTTTATTTAACAGCTGTTAAAAGCATATGTGTGCAATTCCCTGGTTGGAATAAATACTAGGTTGTTAACTTGGTTGTGATTTCCCCCTTTTTGCATGCAGGTTTAAAATTGTTCCAATAGAAACCACTAATGATGAAATGGTTAAATCAAGCATTTATGAAGTGCTTTAGAGGAGATTTCAAAATATTGAGATATATATTGTGTATCACGATATAGCCTAAAAATATTGCAATATTATTTATAGGCCATATCGCCCAGCCCTATTCAGGAGTAATACCAACAGTCTGGATGAGTACACAGAGGATGTGATGTCATACATCAGCTTCTGTGAGGACAGCTGTGTGCCATCACACACCAGGGTGAGTTACAACAACGAAAAACCTTGGTTCACTGTCAAACTCGGACAGCTCAGGTTGCAAAAGGAAGAGGCGTTTAGGAGTGGGGATAGGGAGAAGTTTAAAGAGTCAACGTACAGGTTTAGCAGGGCGGTGAGAGATGCTAAAAGGCTGTACTCTGAGGAACTGCAACAGCAGTTCTCAGCTAACGACTGCTTCTGTCTGGAGGGGCCTCAGATAGATCACCAGCTACAAACCTAAAGCCCCCCACCCCATGAATAACCTGCATGTCCTGATACCATCCCCCGTGACCCTGTCCACCAGCTCCAGACCTCCAGCTCCACCTCCCCCACCACAGCAGGGGCCTTGGCCTCTTCATTACTGCCAACCTCAGAGCCCCCCCACCACAACAACGACCCTTGTCGTGGCAATTTCTTTATGAGATATTGCGTCTAGGAGAGATGAGACTTCTAAATGTTAAAGTAACACACAATAGTTGTAGGATTGACTTGAGGAGATGACTTGAGGCATTACTTTATGACCTCCCCACACCCCACCAGATCAAACATAGCATTGTCTTCCCGGGTGGGTCATCTGACCCCTTGACCACCCCCTGGAGTGGATAAAGGCATTGTAAAACATTTGGAATCATAAGACATCTGGCAGGAATGTAATGCTAACTTGGATTTTTCCACCACACTCCCCCTTTGGTTATTTATAATCACACAATCAAAATAATCATAATATCTAGAAACAATCAACAAAGAGAAGTATATACCTCAACACATAATTACAACAGGTTAAAACAATTAAAACGAAAAAAATATACTTTTTGGAAAGGAAAACACATTAAGCACAGATCTATCGTAATGTATTACGATAGATCATGTTTAACCATTACCTTACATTCCTACAGATAACTACCCCTTAGCTTCTACAGAAGATGGTACAACCAATTATCTACAACCCAGAGTTCATTCTCACTCATCTTCCACATCGTTCGTGCTATCTGTCCAATCATTGTTAATAAATGTCAGATATTAGCGAAAGCAGTGGGGGCCTGTTTTTATTGTTACTGTATATTGGCGCAATTATTACGAATTGGGGTACCATGGTTGTGGACAGTTTGGTTATACAGGCTTTTATGCATGCAATTATTATTGCCAGACTTAATATTATTATTAATAAGGCTACACAAAACATTATCGCATTCCTAATAAGAGGAGTTTCTCAGCCGGAGAACCAATTTCCTAACGCACTACTAATATCCCAGGTTGTGGTTTTGTGGAGGTCATCGGTCCGTGTACGTCGCGGCCATTCGATTTCCGTTCTGAGATGGGAAATCCAAAATAGGGAAACAGACCCGTTTTCCGTTTTCCGTTTTGGAATCGGAAAACGGAAAACGAGAAACGAGTCTATTTTCGTTTTCCGATTCTGAACCGGAAAACGAAAAACGAGTCGTTTTCTGATTCTCATTGATGTGCTTATTATCGGAAATAGGGAATAGGATCTCCGAAAAACAAGGAAATAGCCTAGGCTAGAAATTAATTCCTATCAAATAGTTATGGACAGTGCAGTTAGCAGAATACACGCATGATGACAAGTTTGTGCAGACCACGATAATGACGTAGCCTATATGCACGTTAAAAAGAGAGAGAAAAAGCAAACAATAAAAATACATAAATTGCATTAATTCAAGGAGGCAATTAAAAGCACCCTGCAAACTATTATCCAATGAGCATATCTCCACTATTCAACACTTTAAATAACAGCCCATACCGGTTGTGGAGAATGGCACATACAGTGATCACTGTACTTGCCCTCTCTGGGCTGAGGTGTATTTCGCCGTGCAGGACATGAAATCGACGTTTCATCTGCCCAATTCCTCTCTCCACAACATTTCGTGTATTTTTGTGTGCTCTAACATATATGGAGGAAAAAAGTAAACAATAATAGATATGGATTCAACAAATAAAAGGCGACAAAGAGCTAATACGATGTTTTTTTACGCATAGGACTAAGCGTAATCTGCGTAATTACTTACATGTTATACTTTAACTGTGCTCCCGGTTGTGGATTGAGATAGGGTGTCAAGACGTTTTGCAGGGATAGCCACATAGTCACCCAGCAAGTGACACCCAACTGGTACATTGTGCCTCTCAAAAAGCTGCCTCAGACCGCTCTCCATTAAAATACGTGAATCATGGGTAGACCCAGGCCACTTTGCAACATCAAGAATGTAAAAAGTTGCATCAAAAACAATCTGCGTGTTGATGGAATGTACTTTCTTTCTATTGACGGACACGTCCTCATCTTTTGATTATTTATATGTGCGTCCCGTCAGTAGCACCGACCACACCGGCATACCTGCAATTGCCATGAAGTTGGCTTTGATCCTGTGTAGTTGTTGATTGTCCAAAGGAAACCGGATAAACTGTTGGATGATATTAATGGTATTATTTCAGCCTTAACCAACTTTGAACTGAGCTCTGTCAGCTCTTCTAGCCTGTATGTAAATATATGAGATCATTGTGGAGTCGTGTGTGTGTGTGTGTGTGTGTGTGTGTGTGTGTGTGTGTGTGTGTGTGTGTGTGTGTGTGTGTGTGTGTGTGTGTGTGTGTGTGTGTGTGTGTGTGTGTGTGTGTAGCCTATGTATTTTTTATTCTATTTTTATTATTTTATTATTATTGTGTTGTGTTTGTGTTATGGACCTTTCACAAGATGTTTCCTTAATAAAGTTTGAATTGATATGTGGTCTACAGAGCGCGTTGATGGTTCGGTTTATGGCACGGCTGACTGATGGTTGCGATATTCCTAAATCGTTGGCATTGCAAAGTTGCATTTTCCCTGTTGCTAAATATCGTAGTGTTGCCAAACATTTTATTTCCGGACTAATCGGGTTATTCCTGTTAGTCGGGGATGTTGTAGCATCCAGCAACAATTTTCCGATTTCTGAACCTGTAGCTGGAGAGAGAGAGAGAGAGAGAGAGAGAGAGAGAGAGAGAGAGAGAGAGAGAGAGAGAGAGAGAGAGAGAGAGAGAGAGAGAGAGAGAGAGAGAGAGAGAGAGAGAGAGAGAGAGAGAGAGAGAGAGAGAGAGAGAGAGAGAGAGAGAGCAGACAGTTTTAGATTTAGTTTAGATTCAGCTGGACAGATAAATGAGGTGGACCTAAAAAACTTAGAGAAGGACCTAAAACTTGAAGAAAGAAAATGAAGAGAAACAATAATAAGATAACTGGGTGAGAGAGAGAGAGAAATCCTATTCCCTATTTCCGATAATAAGCACATCAATGAGAATCAGAAAACGACTTGTTTTTCGTTTTCCGGTTCAGAATCAGAAAACGAAAATAGACTCGTTTCTCGTTTTCCGATTCCAAGACGAAAAACGGAAAACGGGTCTGTTTCCCTATTTTGGATTTCCCATCTCAGAACGGAAATCGAATGGCCGCGACGTACAGGCACTGTCATCTACGGCTTCTTTGTTCTCTTTATGAAAATGATCAACAGATTGTTTAGCTGAGTGAACATATGAGCAGCATTCTGCACCTATAATTTTACATACACCTCCAGTCAAGGCGAGGATCATGTCTAGAACCATAAGATTTTGGAGTGCGACCTTATTAACGTCATTGAGTTGTATAGCGATGGCTGTGACTACCCTGTCTGTGCTGTTAATGTGGTCTTCTAATGCTGTGGAAAATGCTTTTTGTTCTTGGTGGTTTAAATACACGCCATGCCAGGTATTACCATATCAAAGAACCGCTGGAGACGAGTTGCATCACGTTTGTGTATTGCATGGGGTTCATATAATACCTGTATATCTTGTGGGGTCACTATCCGTATCATTGGGACTGTGTATGTATTAGTGTTGCACCGATACCGATACTAGTATCGGGAGGGGCCCCGATACCGCGCTAAAATGCTGGCATCGGTATCGGCGAGTACGAACAAATAATGCGCCGATGCCATTTACATAATATGAAATTTGGAACGCAGCGCTTTGCGTCTTTCTCTCCCTTCACTCACTGCTGCGTGTGATCACACGTGTTCAGTGCATGCCGTGCCAAGCAGCTATCCTATTGGCCCACTCCGGCCGCGCATGTTGACCGACCGACAAGCGACAACGACAAAGTACCAAAAAAAAGAAAGGAAAAAAAAGCACCGGAGACGCGGAGGGCGCGCGGTTCAGCCGCGCGGCGCACAGAAAAGTTGCTCCGCCTGCGGACGCGCCGGTGCGGGGAAACTCAGTGAGCGGGTCCGCCTGCCGGTGCGACGCACCCGGTCACCACCCAAGCCCCCCCCCCCCCCGCTCCCCGGGGTGCCATGCGGACACAAACAAGGAGAAGAGGGGAAAAAGCAGGAGAGAGAGGGAGACGCGTCTTGCTCACAGGCGGGAGATCGCTCAAATGGACAGACGGTGACCGCATCACAGACGACGAGTTAAGCTGTAATCGGCTTCTCCCCGATTCCCCCCCCCCCCGCTACATACTAGTAATTATCTCTAGTTATACTATATTATCTAATTATACTAGTAATTAAGCCATGATAGCAATGATTTTACATCCAAATGAGTATGCAGTTCTTTAGTATTAGAAGAAAAAAAGCTTGTGTATATATATATATATATATATATATATATTTTTTTTTTTTTTTTTTTTTTTTTTTCCGGCGTGGTATCGGTATGGTATCGGTATCGGCCGATACTGCACAGCCGGGTATCGGTATCGGTATCGGGGGCCAAAAAATGGTATCGGTGCAACACTAGTATGTATGCTAAATAACATTTACCCCCTGCTTGGTCATAGCTATAGATCTTCCTGATGCATGCGAGGAACACTCCGATTGGCAAGGTTAATGGTTGAGAGTCAATCTGTGCCGATGCATCAATGAATAGGTTATGTGGTTTACTCACGCAATTACTATCATCCAGGTGGATAATGTTCCCAGAGTTGGGGTTTATTCGAACTAGGTTTACGTAATTAGTAACGTTATATAACTCCGTTATCGTGAACTGATGTCGCAGTCTTTTGGGGCCCTGTGATGCACACTGGATTGAGTGCAGAGATTTTGTTGATAGATTGAGGTTAACGTAGTTACACACGCATGATAGGACTTTATTGTCAATCGGTCACCATAGTTGTCCTCCATGTTTGATAGTTCTGTTATTTCAATTATCCGCATCCAAGTAAACCCATCAGGTGAGTGCTTTCTTGCCACATTCTCTATCCATCTTACAATAACTGGGTTCCTATTGTAATTCTCGGTCAGTGATGCTGTATCTTTGGCAACATTGCAAGCCTTGGATACATTATTGGACTTTAAGGTTTGCCAATTTAGAGCTTAAAATTGTTGGTGAGACAGTGGAATCGCTGCCACTACTGGCTCCCAGTGCTGCTGGGTATGTGCATACACATCAGCAGTCAGTTTTGTTTAGATGTTTGACGGTATCATTCAACCGTATCATGGAATTATCAAACGTCACAGGTATTTTGGGGTTATTACTGCGGAGAGGAATCGTTTGCCTCTAAACAGGGTTTTTCCTGTGTTACGAATGAGACAATTACATTTTGGTCGGTGATATTAGGTTTGTTGTGTGTGTTCGCGTCCCACTTCCCATCCTCCTGATTGGGTGCCATGGTCCGTGGCCCCTGGTTGATAATGACTGGCTTGGAGATCGTTGATGGCTGGTTTACAGCCTCACCTGGCCTGAGTCAGACTGATTGGACTCTGGCTGGTTGGGGCTGCACACCTGTGGTGCAGAGCAATCATGGCACCCAGGATGAACCAGCCATCAACACACACACTCGAGGAGGAGCCACTGGTATGGCAGCATGTAACATCAGCTCAGCAAATACCACCTGCTCTCCAATAAACATATTGAACAACATCTACCCGTGTCCTGTGTTGGAGGGCCCCCCGGAAAAGCCACTTAGGTGGTGTGTGGTTAGGAGCAACCCTGCCACACTGGCGCCCAACGTGGGGCTCCTCCGACCAGGAAGGGACACGGAAGGGCTGCCCAAAACCGCACTGGAGCCACCAGCCATGGTAGAGGACAGCCACCTCAACACCAGCTCCCCCTGAACGGCAGCGACGACCAGCGGAGGAGCGGGGAGGCAGCGCAGCTACCGCCACCGGCAACCGTCTGCTGCTAGCCTCCCCCGGATCCAGCCTGGAGCAGCCCAGGCCAGCCACCCCTCTGCCAGGGGACCAGGGGCCTCATTTATAAACCTCTGCGTGAAACCCTCCGTAGAACATTGCGTACGCCCAAACCTCAGAATGTGCGTACGCACAAAAACATTCCGATTTATAAAACCTTGCTGCGCACACCTGTACGCACTCTCCTCGTTATAAATACCAACGTGCGTCTAATTTGGCGTGCGTGCACGAGCGCTCTGCTCCTCCCAAGTCCATCCCTTAATAGTCCTTAAAAGGTCAATGCTAATGAATCACTTAATATTTATAAGTAGGAAGGAGCCTTTTCTGACCAATCATTAGACGGAAAAATGGATGCACCTTTTAAAAAGAGAGCGCGTTTTTCGGATTCGGAGATCGAAGTACTTCTAAATGAAGTAGACCAACGCAAGTCTATTTTGTGGCTTATTTATCAAGCTCATTATTGTGATTGTGATTTGAAAGGGCTGTAGTGTGTTGAACATAATTTTGCTTTAATTCATATTTCATAATGGGTGCTTTTCATAAAATAAATATATAAATGAATAAATAACTCATATGTGGTGCGCAATGTGCGTTGGGTCCGCAATGAGCTCCGGGGGTTACAGCATCTTCTTCTTCTGTTGGCGTTATTGGCGGTTTGCAAACACATATAGTGCATTACCGCCACCTTCTTCCTGTGGTCGTCTCCGGAGTTCACTGTTTGAAAAACTTTGCGGGAGCTTTACTCCAAGGTGAAAGGATGCGTAGAATTGCGCACTCTTTTCCGCAAGGTTTTTTTCTATAAATCACGACGTTGGCGGTGAAAGATGCATACGCACATTTCATCCCTGTTTCCGCAACATTTGCGTGCGCAGAGACCTTTATAAATGAGGCCCCAGGAGTCCAAGGCCCCATGCTTCAGGAGGAGATGGGGGGGGGGGGGGGGGGGGGGGGGGGATCATGCCTCGTCGCCCTGGTGGAGGGGGGGGAGCTACGGAGGGCTGTTCCAGGCCCTCCAAGGAGCTACCTCCGCGGCCCAGCTGTCGGGCCTCCCTCCAAGCCCATCCAGCCAGCCCCTGCAACCAGCTAGCCCAAGGACACCTCTGCCAGCTGAGGCAGCAGCCCCAGGCCTCCGGTCTCCGGGATGGAGGGGGAGGGTGGGGTTGGCGTGTGACACTGGGGAGGTGTGGAGGTAGTGGGGTTGTGTTTATTTTTTTTAGGTATGGCAACCCTGTAAAGAGTCCAGGTTTTGTGTAGGTATGGTAACCCTGTTGAGAGTCCAGTTTGTCATTTTTTTTTTTCTGTTTGCTTGGATAGGGGATGGGGGGGGGGGGGGGGGAGTAGGCTGAGGCTGGGGATTCTCCCCAGCCTCAATTTGGTGTTGGGGATATGTGGAGGGTGTGTGTGGAGTGTGTTGTTGATGGCTGGTTTAAGGCCGCAGTATACTCGCCGTTCCCAAGCTGTCGCGCGACAATGTGACGTCACGGGAGGACGGTAACTATTTATACTCGCGCTGGTGGCCGCGACATTATTCTACATCACTTCCCCACCTGGTCAGCCATCAACAGTCCAGTGTATGGCAGCAGTTCTCATATGAAGTGTTTGTAAGCATCCATCTTAATAACTTAGTGATTATCTTAGCCTATATACTTTTATTTTATAACTTACTGCCGCTTTGAGATTGTTTTTCAGCCACGTAATTCCACTCGTCTTTGACCACAACAACAGTAGACAGCACTTACATAAAACCACGGTTTATTAGCGAAAAACTATAGGCATACACCACACAATAAAACAGAACATATAAAGAAAGAAGCCTTACAATGTGCCTTCGAACTCATCCGTGTTTCTGTTTCCGCTTTGTCGCGCGCCGCTGAAAAAAAAAGAGCTGTGCGCGACACGGCGCGTTCGGGCCAAAATCCTGTCGCGCCGGCGAGATCTACGTCATTTTGACGTCACAACGTCGCGCGACAGCTTGGGAACGGCGAGTATACCGCAGCCTTTACAGCCTCACCTGGCCTGAGTCAGACTGATTGGACTCTTGCTGGGTGTGGCTGCACACCTGGGGTGCATGAGCAATCATGGCACCCAGGATAAACCAGCCATCAACACACACACTCGAGGAGGAGCCACTGGCATGGCAGCGTGTACCATCAGCTCAGCAAATACCACCTGCTCTCCAATAAATATACTTGCAACTAAGATCTACCCGTGTCCTGTGTTGGAGGGCCCCAAGAAAAGCCACTTAGGTGGCGTGTGGCCAGGAGCAACCCTGCCACAGAGATGTTCACGCTGGAAGCCCTCCTGGTCCTCTGTTGTTAGTCGTTGTAGTCAACGATGGTGCTTGGACGGTTGCTGGCATGGATCCAGGTAGCCCTCTCAGCGACCTTGACAGCTGACGAGGTGATCAGCAGGACCTGGTATGGACCCAATCACCTTGGTAAGTTCCAAGCCCTTCTCTGATGGTCCGTCACCACAATCCAATCCCCTGGTAGTAAGTCATGAGCTGTGTCCCAATTCAGGGGCTGCATCCTTCGAAGCATGCATTTGAAGGCCGATTACAACGCCGTGCGAAGGCTGTCCCAATTCGAAGGCCCTTTCAAATGCAGCCTTCAAATGCGTCCTTTTCCCTCTTTTTGGAGGATGCACCGCAACTATCCTTCGCGGCCTCCCGTATCCCAAGATCCTTTGCGCGCCGCTGTTCAGTGCCGGGAAAATTACAATGGCGACACCAAGCGGTGATGAATTTACATTTAAATGGGTTTAATATTGGGTTTGTATTTAATTACTTTTACTTATTACTACTTATACTAATTACTTATATTTTATTACTTTTATTATCCCTGCTTTATTTCCAGACTGTAACACTGCAAACTCTAGTTAAACGATTGGATTGAATAAAGAGCTACGTTTAGGATTATCACTATTATATGTTTTACTTCATTATTATCATTATTATGTTCATTTTTTGCTATATTAGAACCCTTCTGTCTGTTTTTTTCAACTGACGACAAACTGACAACGGCTACGTTACAAAGTACCAACTGACGGCTGGTGACGCAGCTGGTGACGCAACCAGGAAATGCTTCGAAGGCTAGACCATCTCATTTAACAATGGTTGATGCAGCCTTCGAAGGTCCCTCAGAAGGAGTCCCCTTCGAAGGCCGCGCCCTCCGAAGCATGCAGCCCCTGAATTGGGACACAGCTATGGAGCCCCTCCTTGGACGGTGGCAAGGCTTCCTTCACCTGTGAGCGGATAGATTGCAGAGTTCGGGAGAGATTAATACAATAATCAATCATGCTGTGATGAAAACGTTCTGTGTTCATATTGCTGTTGTGTGGTGCATCTGTCCCCATCGGCATTGGTCGTCCCATCAGGACTTCATAGGGGGACAGTCCTACCTTTGGTTGGGTACGCCCCCTCATAGCCAGCAGGACCAGTGGCAAGACCTTTACCCACGACATACCTGTATCCGTAGTTGCTTTGGCCAGTTTGTTCTTTATGGTTCCATTCTCCCTTTTTACTGCTCCACCACTTTGGGGATGGTACGCACAATGGTTGCGTAGGTCAATTCCCACATACTGGGACAACTGTTGGATAGCTTGGTTCACAAAATGTGAACCATTGTCACTAGACAATTTCCTCGGTATTCCCCACCTTGGAATGATTTCTGTAATTAAAGCCTTAGCAACAGCTGCAGAGTCTGCTGCTTTGGTGGGAAACACCTCAACCCACTTGGAGAAGGTTTACTATTCAAAAGCAGCGCTCAAGTCTAAAAGTACTAATATTGAGCGTTTCTTGTCATCCATGTTCATTCTCAGGTCATTTACAACTTCAACTGATGCTGTCTCAGTGCTGTGGTGAGGATGAAAGCCAGATTGAAACTTCTCAAATATACTGGTAAAATTTGGGCAATAGTTTAGTTGTTTAAGTACTTATTTCTCAAGAATTTTACTTAAAAAAGGAAGGTTTAAAATTGGCCTAAAATTGTTTAGCGCTGAAGGATCCAGGTTAGGTTTTCTTTAGGAGAGGTTTCACAATTGCAGTTTTCAATGCCAAGGGGAAGATACCAGTCAGTAGTGAGTGATTTACAATCGCTAGCACTTCATCATTTAGACAATTAAACACAGTTTTAAAAAAGGTGGTGGGGACGAGGGTCAAGTGAGCAGGTGGAGGGTTTTAATTGCATCACTTCGTCCCTGAGCATGTCTTTATCAACAGCAGCAAAAACATTCATAGCAGTCTCAGGCAGAGGGAAAGTGTCCAAAGACAGAGGCTGACGCACATTCAGTATAACAAGGTTTAGATCCAACCTGATTTTTTTTTAATCTTATCTCTGAACAATGCTGCAAACTCTTTGCATTTTGATGTTGAGGTGATGAAAGAGTGGCCTTTTGGAACTAGATTTATGAGGCTGTATAAATCAGCTTTGAGAAATTAGCTTGTCTTGCATTTTTCTTTAAGTTAATAATATCCCCAGTTCTCCATGGTGGTTTCTGTTCATGTTTAATCTTAAGTTTGGCTTGTGCTATAGCGTCAATGGTAGTCTTCAGCTTGTTATTAAAGTTGTTGACTAAATCATCACAAGTGGAAGGAAGGATCTGCAGGGGTATGTTATTAATATGATTAATGGAAGTATAAACAAAGCACGCACATCCCAAAAAACTGATGCTGGGTGCTGGACAAAAAAGGTCAATGATAGAAAAGGGAAAAATCCGCACACCAACAAAAAAGCTCCAGAGCAATAGATAATTTATTATCACCCAAAGGGAGTAACGTTTCGGGCTCGCAGACCCTTCCTCAGACTAACACAGGTGAAAGCAGTGAGCCTCTAATATAGTCTAGGTCACATGATCAATCAAGTAATAGGTAGCACGTCTTGAGTGCACCATATTCCAGAAAACATAATAATAATAATACATTCAACAAGAAATAAATATGAAAAAAATATATATATAAATGTGCACAAGCATGCTATGGCAAAAACATCATGACACTATCATCAAGTATAAAGCACCATCATACAGTCATGTGATCAGTACCAGAGGCATCTTAGTTCGTTCATATCAGGTGATACAGAAAAATAGAAAAATAGAAAGTTAGAAAAAATCCATCCGATGTCACCAGAGTAACAGGAAACAGAGATCTCGAAGTAATGGTACATATGTTATAAAACCATAAGCTTGGAGAGAAATGTTACCATGTACCACTAACACATCCCATTACAGTCACATATACATATGTAACACTGAAGAATAAAAACCATATGAGGGTAGTATCGCCCCACATACGCCTCCACAAACCTAAGGGCATCTGATAAGTTGCATCAGATAAGTTACAGTGACTGTAAATATACACACACACTCGTATTGTGTCAGATCTAGGCAACCATAGACACATTTGAAAAAATCACAGGTGTGTCGATCTCACACATTATACAATAATAAATGATCACAATAATAATCACACACATCTCTCAAAGAAAAGGCCTCAGATCAAAATCTTCATTTAAACCTCTAGGGGACAGTGTGTCTAAAGTGTAGATCCAGAAAGCCTCTCTTTTAAGTAGAAGTGCATTTAAGTCACCTCCACGGCTGGGTTGTTTAACCAGTTCGATACCACAGTAACTTAAGGTTGACACACTATGGGAAAAGGTTGTGAAATGAACAGCTACTGGACTTCTACTATCATGGGTCCGAATATTGGATCTATGCTCAGATATTCTAGTTTTCAGTGACCTACTAGTTTTACCAATATAGGCCAAGCCGCAAGGGCACTTTAGCATATAGATCACATTTTTAGAGTTGCAAGAAATGACGCCCTTTATATTAAAGGGTTTGCCAGTGCGTGGGTGACTAAAGGTAGAAGTTTTGTGTGTGAAGTTGCACTGTGAACAGTGACCGCACCTATAGTTACCAAAAGGGACAGAATTTAAGAAATTAGATTGTGTAAGAGTGGGTAGGTGAGCTCTAACCAATAGGTTTCTAAGGTTAGGCGGTCTCTTAAACACAATGCGTGGTGGTGTAGAAAAACATTTGAGTTGTGGATCAGACTCAATAATGTACCAGTGTTTTTTTAGAATGGACTGAAAACCACTACCCAGGGGTGAGTATTGCACCACACAGTTTAAAGTAGGCTCCACAGCCCGAGGCCTAGTGTTATTAAGGCTTTCTGACTGGGTGACATTTTCAAAACGTCTGCAGGCATGTGTGATCCATTCATTTTTGTATCTCCTCTGTTGAAAACGTTTCACAAGTTCTGTTGACTGAGACTCAAAATCTGCATCTGAGCTGCAAATGCGGCGAATGCGACTGAATTGGGAAATTATGATTAATGACATTTTCAGCAACTTCAGAGGTAAGATAACGTTTCCTAACAACCTGCTCAGTAACTAGGCTGGATGATGGTAACAATGCAGAGAAGAAAATACAGTAGTGGTCTGAGATTGCCAAGTCAATTACAGAGGATACGTCAATCCTTAGAGCATGAGTAATAACTAGATCCAACGTATGACTGTGGTTGCAAGTCGGCCCATTTACATGTTGAGTAAAATCCATAGAGCTCAACATATTTAGGAAGTTCAACTCAGCAGCTTTAGAGTCGGCCGCATTATCCACATGTAGATTAAAATCACCTATGACCATATTGTTGTCATAATTAGTTCTGACAATAGACAACATTTCAGTGAAGTCATCTAAAAAGGTAGGACACTGTTTTTAGGGGGTCTATATATTGTTATAACAAGCACATGGGGTTGGGATTTTAACAGTATAGCATGATGTTCAAAGGAGCAAAAATCATCAATAGGGATATTTCTACAGTTCACGGCATCAGCAAATATAGAGGATGTCCCACCGCCTTTTTTTCCATGCCTTGTAGAAAACTCAAAAATATAGCATGGAGGGGACATCTCAATAAGAACAGCAGGTCCGTCGCTGTTTAACCAGGTTTCCGTTAAAAATGTTATGTTTGGATATGAGTTTGTTAATAACAAAGGTCTTATTGTTTAGTGATCGAACATTGAGCAGTGCCATATGCATTTTGTCCCATCCGGTCTTTCTTGGTGCAGGATGTGGAACATTTAATGGGATGGAGATTAGATTACTTGCCACGAGTAGCACAGTTTAACTGATGGTTAGTGGATCTCACATGTTGCCTGTCGCGAATGTTAACTGGGATGAAATTAGACTGAAAACAGACTGGCAGAGTTTAGGGAGTAATTGTTTAGTAGTCCAGGCCCCTTAGTTGTTTAGTAGTCCAGACCATGACAGACTAATTCTAACTGATTTCATTGAATTTGTTCTATTTGTATGGGTGATGCGATTACCTTGTGGGGGCATGGACTTTCTCAGTCATCTATGACAGTGTGTAGGATGTCAAAGACAACAGAGAAAAAGATCACAACTTGGTTTGCGCCGAGCAGTAGGCGGGTGCAAAAGGTCAGCGTCAAAGTTGAAAGAATATTTTAAATCTGGACAACCCGAAAATAGTACATCTCCATGTTATGGTACGATAAGAATTTCAATGCCGTTAGATGTGACGTGTTCTGTGTTAACAAAATAGATTAAACCTCATGAGGCATGAGCAAAGTTAATGGCATATAACCCACCAGCCCCCTACTGGCCGTAAATGCTGTTGCTGCTGCCACCGCCTTCAAACCATGTGGTAGACCGGACCCCACCGGATCTAATTTGGATGAAAAATAGGCAATGGGGCGCATCTTGCCCCCATGCTCTTGTAGTAGTACCGAAGTCATGTAACCATTACGCTCCCCCACAGTCTGTGTGAAGGGCCGTATATGGTCTGGTAACCCCAAGGTTAGGTACTAAATTTCTATAATCGGGTATCCACTGTCTATAGTAGCCCGTCATTCCTAAGAACCCCATCATCTGTTTTTTAGTAACCGATTTGGGCATAGTTTGGATTGCCTCTATCCTGTCCTCACTAAGGGACTTGCCGTCCAGTGTAAAGGCCGCAGTATACTCGCCGTTCCCAAGCTGTCGCGCGACATTGTGACGTCAAAATGACGTAGATCTCGCCGGCGCGACAGGATTTTGGCCCGTTCGCGCCGTGTCGCGCACCTCTTTTTTTTTTCAGCGGCGCGCGACAAAGCGGAAACGGGAACGCGGACGAGTTCGAAGGCACATTTTAATGTGCCTTATTGCTAAGGCTTCTTTCTTTATATGTTCTATTTTATTGTGTGGTGTAGGCCTATATTTTTTCGCTAATAAACCGTGGTTTTACGTAAGTGCTGTCTACTGTTGTTGTGGTCAAAGACGAGTGGAATGTGCAATGTAAAGCAATAGACATAATGCTGTATAGTGAGAGACATCCCGGTGAACTATTCTAATGAAGACACAGGGGTACCAGTATTAGCATATCTCTTCTTCTACTGCGTAGAAATAGAAAAGTTGGTCGCCTTTCCTCAGTGGCGCCACCTCTGTTCAGGAGAAGACTGCAACTACTGTCGCGGCCACCAGCGCGAGTATAAATAGTTACGGCGCTCCTGTGATGTCACATTGTCGCGCGACAGCTTGGGAACGGCGAGTATACTGCGGCCTTAATGATGTGGCCCAGGAAATTAACTCTTTTGCATTACAAATTGTAGTTTAGCTGAACTGGCCTTGTGGCCAGAGAACATACCATTAATTAGTCTACATATTGAATTAATGTACTGAAGTAATTGAAAGTCTTTATTGTCCACTGCCGTTGAAATTCATCTTTCATTGCCTCATACAAGATAAAAGAGACATAGTAGTCACAGATATTCACAATAAGCCACACAAAGACACACAAGAGCTTCATGCACCTTTCCCATCTGTTAAAGCATAAAAAAGATCCAGGTGAGTAAATAAATAAAAAATAAAATGAGTAATGAGTAAAATAAGTAAATACATAAACAGCTCTCAGTATCAAAGTCACCTGATCCTGGTTGATTCACTAATTTGGTTTAGCAAGACAATTGATGAAGGTACAAAGGATTTCTTGAAAATATTTCTTGTTGATGCAGGGACCCTGAATCTCCTTCCTGATGGGAGTCTTTCAAATGCATGATTTAGAGGATGTGAAGGATCCCGAGCTATCTGTGAGGCTTTCCTCCTAGTCTGGGTCGTATAAATTTCCCCTAGCTGCCTCTGAGGGTTCAATATAATTTTGCTAGCTGTGTTTATAATTTTTGTAAGTTTACTTTTGCTTTTGGCCCCCAGATTCCCATACCAACATGTAATGTTGTATGAGAATGTTGTATGAGACGCTTTCCAGCAGACTGGTGTAGACCGTCCTCAGCACTCTCCTACTAACCTCAAAGCTGTTAAGTCTCCTTAAGAGAAACAGTCTCTGGGTTGCTTTCTTAAAAATGTGGTCAGTGTGTTCAATAAAATTCAAATTTCTGTCTAGGATGATACCAAGATATTTAAAACTACTGACTATCTCAACTATCTTGGCCTCCAATTTCAACCGGCTGACATGAAGGTTGTCCAGCCCTAGTCCTCGCAAAGTTCTTTGGTCTTAGTAGAATTTAGGAGGAGGGCGCTCTCCTCACACCAGGCCACAAGGCGGTGTATATGATCAAAGTAGGCCCTCTCCAAATCCCCATTTCCATTGACCATTAGACCCACCAGTGCCATGTCATCCGCATATTTAATTAGACTAAACTGACTATCACAAATTTGCAATTCATTAATATAAATGGAAAATAAGACGGGAGACAAAACACAGCCTTGAGGCACTCCTGTGTTTAAAATAATTTCATCAGACATGGTACCCTGTACAGAGACTATTTGAGGTCGATTTGTTAAAAAATTCTTAATCCATAATATCAGGTGACCATTTGTGTCAAGTGTTGATAGGCGTTTTAAAAGAATGTCAGTCCTGACAGTATTAAAAGCTGAACTAAAATCAATAAATAAAATTCTGGCATAGGCCTCTGAATGTTGAATATGCTTACTGACCTTGTGAAGGAGAGCTAGAGTGGCATCCTCAGTACCTCTTTGTGCTTTATAGGCAAACTGTAGACTGTCTAGCAGATGCGAGTTTGCTAAGCGACCCAGTACTACCCTTTCCATACATTTACATAGAATGCTGATAAGAGCAATAGGTCTAAAATCATTTGGTAAGACAGGTCTGCACTTTTTAGGTACTGGGATAATTGTGGTTTCCTTCCATGAAACCGGGACTGTGTGTGTGTCAAGTAAGGTTTGGAACAGTCTAGTAAAAACACCTTTGAGTTGGTAACTGCACCCAGCTATGGCCCTCCCCCTTAGACCATCTGGGCCAGGTGATTTGTGAGGGTTAACCCTGGCAAGACTGCCAGCTATCTACTGTTCATTTAGAGTGATGGTATGCCAGACAGGGCTAGATACTTGGTCAGGGCCAGCCCCATGTGTAATTTTATCAAACCTACTAAAAAACTGATTCAATTCATTTGCAAATGAACTGTTACTGAGGGGAAAATGTTGCTTCCTGATCTCTCTACCCATCATGTTATTAAGACTGTTCCATGCCTTACGAGCATCCCCTGTAACAAACTGACTCTCCATTTTATCTCTATGTTGTTGTTTAGCTTTTTTGATAATCCCTCTCAGTTCTCGTCATATTTCCTTGGGCAAAAGCAGCCCTTTTCTCACAAAGGCACCTCTTCATTTCCCGAGAGACCCTTATTATTGGGGTATATCTTAACAGTTTTTTTTGTGACATTCTCACAAAAAGTGATATAAGATGTTATTGACTCTGTTAGTTCATTTGCATCTGCACAGTTATCAAAAAAAATGTCCCAATCTGTATCATCAAAACAGTCTCTCAATCGCTCCTTGCAGGCCACAGTGCTACCTCCTTTACTGTAGGCTTCTCTTGTTTGATCTTGGCCTTGTATCTTGGCAGCAAATGAATGACACTGTGGTCTGACTTACCCAGAGGTGGGCGGGGCACTGCCTTGAATGCATTAGGTATATTACCGTAACATTTATCAAGTGTCCGAGAGAGTCGTGTGGGGCAGTCTATATACTGTTGTAGAGTCGGCAAGTGACTAGAGAGTTCACAATTGTTAAAATCCCCGAGTATGAAGATAGGCTGGTCCACTGAGCGTGAGAGCGCGTTGTTATAACTCTCACTTATGTGATCCACAGCTTCCTCATATTTAGGTCCCGGTATATACACTCACCGGCCACTTTATTAGGTACACCTGTCCAACTGCTCGTTAACGCAAATTTCTAATCAGCCAATCACATGGCAGCAACTCAATGCATTTAGGCATGTAGACATGGTCAGGATGATCTGCTGCAGTTCAAACCGAGCATCAGAATGGGGAAGAAAGGTGATTTAAGTGACTTTGAACGTGGCATGGTTGTTGGTGCCAGACGGGCTGGTCTGAGTATTTCAGAGACTGCTGATCTACTGGGATTTTCACGCACAACCATCTCTAGGGTTTACAGAGAATGGTCCGAAAAAGAGAAAATATCCAGTGAGCGGCAGTTCTGTGGGCGCAAATGCCTTGTTGATGCTAGAGGTCAGAGGAGAATGGCCAGACTGGTTCGAGCTGATAGAAAGGCAACTGTAACTCAAATAACCACTCGTTACAACAGAGGTATGCAGAAGAGCATCTCTGAACGCACAACACGTCGAACCTTGAGGCGGATGGGCTACAGCAGCAGAAGACCACACCGGGTGCCACTCCTGTCTGCTAAGAACAGGAAACTGAGGCTACAATTCGCACAGGCTCACCAAAATTGGACAATCGAAGATTGGAAAAACGTTGCCTGGTCTGATGAGTCTCGATTTCTGCTGCGACATTCGGATGGTAGGGTCAGAATTTGGCGTCAACAACATGAAAGCATGGATCCATCCTGCCTTGTATCAACGGTTCAGGCTGGTGGTGGTGGTGTAATGGTGTGGGGGATATTTTCCTGGCACACTTTGGGCTTATTAGTACCAATTGAGCATCGTGTCAAAGCCACAGACTACCTGAGTATTGTTGCTGACCATGTCCATCCCTTTATGACCACAGTGTACCCATCTTCTGATGGCTACTTCCAGCAGGATAACGCGCCATGTCATAAAGCGCGAATCATCTCAGACTGGTTTCTTGAACATGACAATGAGTTCACTGTACTCAAATGGCCTCCACAGTCACCAGATCTCAATCCAATAGAGCACCTTTGGGATGTGGTGGAACGGGAGATTCGCATCATGGATGTGCAGCCGACAAATCTGCAGCAACTGCGTGATGCTATCATGTCAATATTAGTGTTGCACCGATACCATTTTTTGGCCCCCGATACCGATACCGATACCCGGCTGTGCAGTATCGGCCGATACCGATACCATACCGATACCACGCCGGAAAAAAAAAATAAAAAAAAATATATATATATATATATATATATATATATATATATATATATATACACAAGCTTTTTTTCTTCTAATACTAAAGAACTGCATACTCACTTGGATGTAAAATCATTGCTATCATGGCTTAATTACTAGTATAATTAGATAATATAGTATAACTAGAGATAATTACTAGTATGTAGCGGGGGGGGGGGGGGGGGGGGAATCGGGGAGAAGCCGATTACAGCTTAACTCGTCGTCTGTGATGCGGTCACTGTCTGTCCATATGAGCGATCTCCCGCCTGTGAGCAAGACGCGTCTCCCTCTCTCGCCTGCTTTTTCCCCTCTTCTCCTTGTTTGTGTCCGCATGGCACCCCGGGGAGCGGGGGGGGGGGGGGGGGGCATGGGTGGTGACCGGGTGCGTTGCACCGGCAGGCGGACCCGCTCACTGAGTTTCCCCGCACCGGCGCGTCCGCAGGCGGAGCAACTTTTCTGTGCGCCGCGCGGCTGAACCGCGCGCCCTCCGCGTCTCCGGTGCTTTTTTTTCTTTCTTTTTTTTGGTACTTTGTCGTCGTCGCTTGTCGGTCGGTCAACATGCGCGGCCGGGCGGCCGGAGTGGGCCAATAGGATAGCTGCTTGGCACGGCATGCACTGAACACGTGTGATCACACGCAGCAGTGAGTGAAGGGAGAGAAAGACGCAAAGCGCTGCGTTCCAAGTTTCATATTAGTATATGTAAATGGCATCGGCGCATTATTTGTTCGTACTCGCCGATACCGATGCCAGCATTTTAGCGCGGTATCGGGGCCCCTCCCGATACTAGTATCGGTATCGGTGCAACACTAGTCAATATGGACCAAACTCTCTGAGGAATGTTTCCAGTACCTTGTTGAATCTGTGCCACGAAGGATTAAGGCAGTTCTGAAGGCAAAAGGGGGTCCAACCCGGTACTAGCAAGGTGTACCTAATAAAGTGACCGGTGAGTGTATGTCAGAATAATAGTAATCTGTCCGAATTCTCTTGGGAGATAAAACGGTCTGAATGAGACTGAAAGAAGTTCGTAGTGCGGGGTACACACTCTCTCATGAATGTGCAGTTGTGTTGCCCAGTTATTGTCCACAAAGATACACATACCGCCTCCAATCGATTTATTTGATTTGTGTTTATCCCGATCGGCTCTTATACACGTGTATCCAAGGAGCACAACTTCAGTCTCGTCTTTCAGCCATGTCTCCGTTAGGCAGATTAGGTTGCTCCATTTAAAGTCACTTTCCAAATTGTCGTGCAGCGCTGCAGCGAAAATTGCTGGTGATTCACAATACCCTTGTGGCATCCTAGTCCACGTATACGATTTACCATCAAACTGAAAAGCAAACCAGTATTGGCTGGCTGGATCCACCGGTATACTAAAGAATGTGTTTGCTAAGTCGACCACTGAAAACCATTTACTATCCCCAGGTACCTGTGTTAATAGTGTGTGAGGATCTGGGACAATGGGTGTTCTTGGATGCACTGCATCATTTACCTTTTTCAAGTCTTGGACAAACTGCCATGCTGTTGGTTGCCCCTCAATGGGTGCCTTTTTCACTGGGAATATTGGGGTACAACATGGTGAATTAGGACACGGAACTACCACACCAGCATCCAACAGTGAGCTGAACACAGGTGTAATACCATCAATCACCGCTTGGCGCAACATGCAATACTTCTCATTGCAAAGCAACAATTAACCCATTAATGTGAATGTCATATATCCTTTGTTTAACCATACCTCCTCAAACCCGTGTAATTGTAATCATGGGACACTCTAGCAGTACAATGCAAATCATCTGTGGGCATATATTCTACCTCTACCTGACTCTGCATGCAGTGTTGTGCGTCTGTTATCAGTATGTCAGCTATCGACCCTGGTCCCTCTGTCAGCAAGTCCCATGAATAAAAGTATCCTGGTGGGCGTAACGCACACGAGTATGCTTGGATCATGGGGGTTGCATCGGAGGTGACCATGAGGCCTGCGTCAGTGCAAATGACACTCGGCCCTATAGGCAACACATTAAATCTCACCCCAACAAGTTAATCGGACACTGATTTGACAAAAGAAAAGAATGTTTGGTTGTCTATCGTCGTCTTGTACAGTAAGCAGAACAGTGAAGTTTTCCCTAAGGGATCGTCCACCAATCCCGACCACACTTACCTCTCAGCCACTTAATTTCGTGTCATCTGTCCATTCCTTGGAGGACAACACTGAATGTGTTGCCCCTGGATTTACCAAGAATGTTATGTCTTTACCATTTACAATTACGTTTGTCTGTGGGAACTGATCAGGTCGTGTAAGGCTAGTGAGAACCATGTAATAATCATCTGGGTGTAGTGTTTGTGAGTGTTTTGACACTGAACCTACATTTTCGGGTGTTTGTGATGTGTGTGGTGTATGTAGTGTATGTATTTTGGTGCTCATACCCTCTCCTCGGACCAGGTCTGCTCCCGGCGTCCCGTCAGTACGAATGCCCATTCCCTCGCCCTCTTGGTTGACTCATTGTCACCCCACTGTTCGGTGCCTTCTGCCAGCCACTTGTGTCCTTGTCCCTTCTCTTACAGCAATCTCTTGCCCAGTGGTCCATGGCGCCGCAGTGGTAGCAAGCACCGTTGTTCCACCGTTCCCGTCTCCTTGCCTGCCCCCGTACTTTAGGCCCTCCGTGAGGTATACTTCTCTCCATGTCTCCTTCGCCTCTGCCGTAGTGGGCAGGCCTGGGTGTCTCCCCGAGCTTCAGTTGAGCGAGTTGAAGTTTCTTGGTGTTGGTCGCCTCCTTTTGTTGTTCACCCTTCTCCCGAAGGTCCTCCGCATGGCTGGTGTGACACACGATGACCACAAGCCCTACCCTATCTACACTATCTGTCCCTGGCAGATTTTTATTTTCATCTGGCCCTCACTTACCCACAGATAAAATGCATGCCAACTAGAGCCCGACCGATATATCGGCGGGCCGATATTATCGGCCGATATTAGGCATTTTCCAAACTATCGGTATCGGCATTTATAATGGCCGATAAATGAATATTTAAAAAAACGGACGAAACCCCCTTCAACCAGTTATAACGCCACAAACCCTACAACCAGCTGATCCAGCCAGAGTCAGGCAGAGCGAACGAGTTATCCACGACCGCGAGCGACACGAGCAGCAAAAGCGGCCGGCAGTCCTTCATTTTCAATGAGCGCTGCCGACGAGGAGCGGCCGGCGCGGCAGCGTGCAGCGCGACGCCAGCGTCCAGCGCGACGCGGAGAGTTGAAATTAGTTTAACTTTATGCAAATGAGTGGCGTCGGTGCGAAGCAGCAACCCGCTACACTTCACGCCACTGTCCTATTTCACAGCGTCGCCGCGCATCAAGTGCCGCCGAAAAGGGGCTTTTTTCTTTTCTTTAGTTTTCCTTCTGCTCTGGAGATGACTATATTCCTATGGGTGCTACGGGCGGCACTTGTCATAGACGCGCCGTGGCAGCAGTGTGTTTTGCACTTTATAATGCTTTATCTCTATTTCTGTTATTTTGATTACTAAATAATAAACAGGGGAAACGTGTAAATTGTTATTTGGACATGCTTGTCACGCCGGCCTGCCGAATAGCTCTACTACAAACTTGATATTGCAATGGGCGCAACCGAACTGTCTGCAGTGCTGCTTGAAGCCCTGCCCCCTGGTGACGGCAGCCAGCGGCCACAGCGCCCCCTGCTGCTCATGTTACTCGCGGTGTGACCCATCAGTGAAGTGTGTTCACTGCATTATCCTATTATTTTAGCGAGGATCATATATATATATATATATCGGCCGATATATCGGAATATCGGATTTTTAAATCATTAAATAATTGTATCGGTATCGGCCTTAACAATCCCATATCGGTCGGGCTCTAATGCCAACATGTTTTAACATGTTGGCATGCATGTTTTTCACCATGTTTTTCCAACATTACCTCAGCAGGCCCCCACACTTCGATCTTTCCCAAATTCTGTCCCATTGCAGATCCGTACACACTAGTAATTATTATTATTATTATTATTATTATTAGGCCTCTTATCTCTAACTAGAGCGGAAACCACTATTCCTGCTTATTGCCTAATCACACTGGTTATTGTTATTCAGCTTCAATTATTCCAACTAGAGCGGAAACCATTCATGTTTATTTTCTAATCACGCTAATCTCGAGTCCAACTCAGTTCAGGCCTACTAAGTCCCTGACTTAGACCAGGTCCAACCTGGATTTGACAATCTGACAGTACCTATCCCTCAAAATCAGGAAAAATAAAAATGTGATTATGTGAAAAAAATGTCCTTGGTTTGTCTTATTCGATCAATATGTACACCCAAGGGGCCAGTGCCAGTGATTGATATACCCGTCGGTATCATGATGCGCATTAGGCCTACAAGATCTTGATTTTCCCTTTATCTTATTTCTTAATTAAATTTGCCAATTCCCAATTAACCTATATTCAATATTTTAAGTATTGTGGTCTCACCCGTCCAGGTTCTTTTTCCTTCAGGATACCAGGATACTGAGAAATTCTCAAGCTATTGTCCATAGGCGCCCTCATCTCAGCCCCGTGTGCTGGTTACAGTCTTTCGGCAGCGAGGTAGAGCTCTGGAACCCCAGGTCACCAGCCGTGCATGGTTAACCTGTCTTAGAGCACTATTTTGCAAATTCTTCAGGTTAAGCATCCCAGACGAGTCCCCAAATTGTTTATTTCTTTATGAGATATTGCATCTAGAACAGATGAGAATCATTGCTCATAGCTCCTCAGAGATCCCTCCTCACTCTCGATTCTTGGGTCCTCTGAGCAGAAATTAGAGTTTTGGGACAACCTTCAAAATGGCGGACGTGAACCACTTCCAGTTCAAGCGAGGATCGAAGAGAAAGGAAATATCAAATAAGAGACTTGGGATGCACCCAGAGTTCTGGTTTAAGCTTATACATATCTTAACCTGCTACTTGAAACCGGGCCCTAATATCTATGGCCTATAGTAGATCACTTGAGTTTTTCCCCTCAAGTTTGCATCATGATGATAAGGCCTTGTGCTTATTATTTTGCTTTTTTTTCATCCGCTCTGACTTGGAGCCCATAATCACAGAGCTTTGCCTAAAACAGAAGCAACATGGTACCAGCATAAACAATGAGGCCAATGTGTTTTGGATTGCTTTATCAGATAATGTATTTGGGGTAGGATCTCCTTCAGTTCACATTCCAACATATGAACTGAAATGGAACAAATTGTAAACGTAATTGATAAGTTAGTTGTGTTTGAAGGTAGTATATTTGATGGTAGTACGTTTGATGGTCCAATGTGTGTGGATTCTATTCCAGTCTTGTCAACATTAACATAAAATTAAAATAAAAGCTGAGATTTATTGAAACATTGATTACCCATAGCTTCAGAGAAGCTATGGGTAATCAAGAATAAAGGTTGCAAGTTAGTGTTAGTAACTGTGGTAATCAAGTGCATAGAAGACAAGGTAAGATATATTGTAAATTCAAATGCTAAAGGGCTATAACAAAGAAGTACACAAGCCAGTTGATGAGAATTGCCCTAAAGAGATGTCTTAATGTTTTTTCATCCAGACAAAGATGTCTGGGAATGACGCACACCAAATATCAATCAATCAATCAACAATCAACAATTTTTGTAAAGCACATTTCATACAGCAAAATGCAACACAATGCACCCACCCCCCTCAGATAACCTTGCTAACCATCCTCTCTGTCATCTTTGTTTTTCAGATCACTCACTACAAACAGTACCCTCCAAATGTCAGCCAAATCTATTCCTACTTTGAATGCCGGTGCAAGAAGGGTTCCCCATTCAGTGAGGTTGTGTTTTTTGGGCTCCAGTACCTGCTGAAGAAGTACCTCACAGGTAAATTGAGCAGATTATACCATCTATCTTCTCTAAAATAATCTGATATAGCCTTAAGCAAAAATAATAACACTACTTTACACCACTTTGTCTATTTATTATTATTAATTACTCATTCAGTCTACCTATTGAATGTTGTTATTTAAACCTGTGCCTGATAAAACATTACATGCAATGGGAATACAAAGAGGAACATGATTCTTCTAAAAAAGTACACTTTCTTTATTCCCAACCTTTTGAATAATTTACTCTACAGTAATTTGGCAAATGCTATCCAAAGCGACAGTGAATTCAGATACATGACCTTCATTAAGGAGCAAGTATGGGTTAGGCATCTTGCTCAAGAATGCATACAGGTTTGGCTGTGAGTACATTTGGGCTGGGAGTCGAACACCTTATAGCCACTACACTATCCAACCCATTTGATACGAGTAGAAGATATTGAAATAGTATTACATAATGTTATCTACCCTACCTTGTTAAATGATGCTTACATTTTCATTGGCATGTATTGCAACATTTAGCAGTAGTTAAAATAGGAGGACACAGAGCACACCAATATACACCAATAGTTTGAGATAATTGTCTCGTACTTGTTATTGCCCTAATTTGAGCCCATCAGAAACTAGACTCTAGATATCTATTTCACCAGATGGCGCTGTTTTATTTTAGTCTTAAGTTAATATTTAACAGAAATAAAGCAAAGAAAGCAGTGCTTATCATACTTATTTGATAACAGCCAAAATATTGTATGGGGTCACTTCTATTTTTCACATACCAAAGATTAGCACGTTAGAGCGTTACTATGGACGTATACAACTGTCGACACACACACACACAATTTTCGCTGTCTCTTGCTCTCACTCTCTGTAGGTAAATATTGCCAATATTTATTAAAGCAACCATATCTTATTCGAGGAAGTGTGGAGAAATACTTGCCACAACCAAAGTGGCTGTACGCCAAGTAGCTTGGGAGTGCGGGTGCAGAAGTGAGCCTGTCATAGAGTTGGGCAATATATTAATATTCTCTATATACAATGTCAGATTTTTGAGGACCTGTCGTTTTCAATTTATGATAGATGAATGAAATAAACAATGACATTGATATTTACATTATTAATCATCATTTCTCATTGGGGCAACAAGCCCAAGGTATTGTTTTCATATTTCATTGGTCATTTCACTACTTGGCTCTGTCTTTGTAGTAACATTGGCGGAATTTGTATGTCTTCACTCCAGGCCATGTGGTCACAGAGGAGAAGATCCAGCAGGCCAAGGTGTTCTACCAGATGCACTTCCGTCAGACGGTGTTCGATGAAGACGGCTGGAGGAAAATTCTAGAGGTATGCACGGCAGCACCTCTACACTTGGCATGTTTTCCATGCTGAGACGCAGACATACAGATTCCCACACCATCATTTTAGCTTGGTAAAAGTTCTGTGTAATTAAACTATATTTCAAAGCAATTCCAAAAATGATAATGTTAAGGTCAATCCTAATAAATAATGATTACATTAATTCAAAGAACTATAGCAATACTTTCACTTTCCTCTCTAACAAAGACTGTCTTTATAGGTGTATACACTGTATGCTTTGGTAGACTTCATAAGAGGCACCACTGGTTGATGCTGAGTTGTATGGGAATAGCTGTTAATGACCAAAATGACATGGTCAGACAGTATTACTTGGTCTGCTCATTTACTAAGTTCAATCATACTTTCTCAGACATATGATGGTCGTCTTCCCATTCGGATCAAAGCTATCCCTGAGGGAAGGATCGTACCCCGAGGCAATGTGCTCTTTACAGTGGAAAACACAGACCCTGACTTCTTCTGGCTGACCAACTATGTAGAGGTAAAGTTATTATAATTGTTATGTAAGGGATAATCCACTCCGAGGTGTCCATGTATCGAAAAATAATGCACTTCGCAGAGGCAAACCCCAGCGTCGTACCATGGCTACTTAAAATATAAGGGTGTTGATTCTTATTTTGGGGTAATTCTGTCTCAAAAGTACAACTTTTAGCTCACACTACATTTTGTGTGCCTGTAAACAAATGGCAAATGACATGAGAAATATATGGGTCAGAATAATTCCTAGGTCTGTCTAATGCTTAACGTCAGTTAACATGAGATTCATAAGGAATGCGGACGTTACCTTATTACTCCAGTAAATAGAGACGACCTTAGTAACAACATGGCAATGGGTAAGCTTTCTTCAATTCTTATAAGCCTTCTATTTATCGTGGAGCATTATTTATTTATTTAGCTATTCTACAACATTGTACACTCACCGGCCACTTTATTAGGTACACCTTGCTAGTACCGGGTTGGACCCCCTTTTGCCTTCAGAACTGCCTTAATCCTTCGTGGCACAGATTCAACAAGGTACTGGAAACATTCCTCAGAGAGTTTGGTCCATATTGACATGATAGCATCACGCAGTTGCTGCAGATTTGTCGGCTGCACATCCATGATGTGAATCTCCCGTTCCACCACATCCCAAAGGTGCTCTATTGGATTGAGATCTGGTGACTGTGGAGGCCATTTGAGTACAGTGAACTCATTGTCATGTTCAGGAAACCAGTCGATGATTCGCGCTTTATGACATGGCGCGTTATCCTGCTGGAAGTAGCCATCAGAAGATGGGTACACTGTGGTCATAAAGGGATGGACATGGTCAGCAACAATACTCAGGTAGTCTGTGGCTTTGACACGATGCTCAATTGGTACTAATAAGCCCAAAGTGTGCCAGGAAAATATCCCCCACACCATTACACCACCACCACCAGCCTGAACCGTTGATACAAGGCAGGATGGATCCATGCTTTCATGTTGTTGACGCCAAATTCTGACCCTACCATCCGAATGTCGCAGCAGAAATCGAGACTCATCAGACCAGGCAACGTTTTTCCAATCTTCGATTGTCCAATTTTGGTGAGCCTGTGCGAATTGTAGCCTCAGTTTCCTGTTCTTAGCTGACAGGAGTGGCACCCGGTGTGGTCTTCTGCTGCTGTAGCCCATCCGCCTCAAGGTTCGACGTGTTGTGCGTTCAGAGATGCTCTTCTGCATACCTCTGTTGTAACGAGTGGTTATTTGAGTTACAGTTGCCTTTCTATCAGCTCGAACCAGTCTGGCCATTCTCCTCTGACCTCTAGCATCAACAAGGCATTTGCGCCCACAGAACTGCCGCTCACTGGATATTTTCTCTTTTTCGGACCATTCTCTGTAAACCCTAGAGATGGTTGTGCGTGAAAATCCCAGTAGATCAGCAGTCTCTGAAATACTCAGACCAGCCCGTCTGGCACCAACAACCATGCCACGTTCAAAGTCACTTAAATCACCTTTCTTCCCCATTCTGATGCTCGGTTTGAACTGCAGCAGATCGTCCTGACCATGTCTACATGCCTAAATGCATTGAGTTGCTGCCATGTGATTGGCTGATTAGAAATTTGCGTTAACGAGCAGTTGGACAGGTGTACCTAATAAAGTGGCCGGTGAGTGTATATTAAAGTGGCAGTGAACCCAAAATCATTTATTTTTTTGTTTTAAATGTTGTAATATGTCTTATATTGTTTATATTGTTTATTATACTATTTGGACTGTTTTAAGCATTTTCTAAAACCCCATCTTTATAGGCAAGCCTTTCTTTAGATCTCCATCCTTGTCTTACTTTTGGTTTGTTTTAGTTTGATCTGTCTCTCATTCTGCTGTGTTTTATATTGTAATTTATTTTTAACTTATTTATTTGGTTTTTTTTCGTTATTTATTTTTCATGTGTGTATGAAGCACTGTGTTTTAAAAAGTGCTATATGAATAAAATATATTCCTGCCTGCTCCCCACTCTCTCCCAACAATCAGTTCATATTCCTCTCAGCTGGGCCCCTCCTCCTGGAGTGAGGGCAGTATTGTCTTTTGGTTGGCAGCCATCATGGACTACCGTTCCTGTGCCAGCTACTGGGAGTGGATGTACCTCTGACGACATTACAATATGAAATGAGAATAAATATTTAAAAAAAGGAAATGCAAGAATTATTACAAAAAAGTGTGTTCGGCCAGCCAGACTAATTAAAGGAGTTGGCCGGTTTTTTAAGACCCCAGGTTAATTGTTGACATTGTCTAGTGCATGTGCAGGGATGTGTTAACACAGACAGAATCATTTTTTCATTTTTCATTTGTGGGCACTATTGCAGAAAACTACCTAGCCAGGGCAGAGGACAAAACTAAGATACAGCTATGGGAGCTGCTAGACATTTGTTTGGAATAGAATTGATGTCAATGACTCACCAACTGCCCAATTTCAGAATACATGTACACCGTAACAGGGGGTGAGTTGAACAAAAATCAAGGCTTATTTACATCTCAAGACAATGTCAACAATTAACCTGTGGTCTTGGCAAACCGACCAAATCTTTTAAGGTGCATTTTGAGTAGAAAATAAAGGCATTGCTCATACATACCATAGATAGGAAAGACAGGAGTAGAGCTCTACTCCATGCTCTCTTCATACACAGCGTGACAAGACAACTATCATTTTTTTACTATATGGGGTGGTATTGGGTAGAGTATACAGTATGTTGAAGATAGGATGGTTGCAGACCAGCACTGTTAGGTTGCCGTTGGCTTGAATTCCGATGTAAGTTGAAGACAGAAGCTGTTTTCTTCTTACAATTGGTCATGATTTAGCATGGGCTTGGAGAATAACTGTACTATCTTCTTTCCCCCCCCACACACGCACACCCACTCCGATGGCCAAAGACTATGCTTGTCCAGATGTGGTATCCCATCACGGTTGCCACGGTGTCTAGGGAGTTCAAGAAGATCCTGGCTAAGCACCTAAAGGCCACCACCGGGAGCACCGAGGGCTTGGAGTCCATGCTGCACGACTTCGGCTACAGAGGAGTTTCCTCCCAGGAGGTCTGTCCACAGCTCTCCACTCACATGGTTTCACAGTATAGAACCACAGTATCTATGAGTGTTATGTCTTATGAAAATGGTTTAATGTCAAATTCAAGTTCAAGTGTATTCAGTCAGTGCCATTATTTGTTGAAATTGTTGTCTATAAATAATATAAATAAATAAATAATACATGTACAAAAAAAGATTTGCAATCTGCTGTGTGTGCAACCACTTTAAGCTTGTATTGTATACATGTCCTTGGGCCCTGACCTACTTAGAATGGGGAAGTGACTTTATTTGACGTTGAGTATTTGTCTGTCCTGTCTTCTGCTGCTCCCTAGTCCGCCGCTTTAGGAGGAGCTGCTCACCTGGTCAATTTCTGCAGCACAGACACAGTAGCAGGACTGCTCATGGTCCAGCACTTCTACACCTGTCCTATGGCTGGTTTCTCCATCCCAGCAGCGGAACACAGGTATATATTGGTGTTGTCACAATTCCAACATTTTAAGTTTGATACCAATATAAAGTTTAGTCCGCTCAACAATCGCGCAGACCCACTTTTAGTCATTATTTAGGCAATATAAGTCAACAAACAAAGGAGCCACCTTAATCTAGATTAACCTAGATTAATTTCAAGATTACCATTAGATTAATCTAGATTAAAGATTTTAATCTATGCCCATCTCTAGTATATATATATATATCAGTGGAGGCTTCTCCATTGAGGAGAGGGAGGAAGATCCTCCTTAACATTGTTGAGAATAAAAAATGTAGATTGCCCAGACTATTGTAATGAATTAATGCCCTTAAATATGACTACTTTATTGTCTTTGAATATATAATGTTTGTTTCCCTGGGTAAAGGGACATTAGCGCCCCCTATCGCCTATTGACAATTACTTAAGGGAGGAACGTCCTCCCTCCGTCTTCATTGACACCCATTCATTTCCCCGAAAGTACTGGCGGCCGGTGGATAACATGGGTTTCAATGGGGGAGAGGAGGAAAATCCTCCTCTGAGTGGGCGGGACCTTAAGGGCTCTGATTCGCTCAAAAATCTATCAGTCTGCGCTATGAACCAATAAGCAGGATCCCTGGCTAACGCTGTCGATAACAAACCCGGTCTGTGAAATCTGCGATAGCAAGATCCTAAATGCACAATGGGAACATTGGAAACGGAGGACATTGTTAACGTTTTATTACAAAAAGTAAGTTTTTCCTGCCTGAAACGAAGTAAAACATACACACGGAATGCGAAAAAATATCCATTTGGTATGACCAGGTCACTGATGACTTCGCAACGCAAACAGCAAGGAGGATTGACTTGATCTATAAATGAAGTCCCTCAATCTGAATAGTTAGACTTATGGTGCGTTCTATTTGTCTCGTAATCGCGACTTGCAGCTCGGGTGTGACGTCACATCCGTCTCGGAAAATGAGGGACCCCGTCGGGTTTTTGCGTTCTATTTGTCACACAACAAGACGAGTCGGAGAAAAGATGGACGCGACTTTAATATGCTTGAAAAACAGTATCATTCTGTGTTTAAACGTCAATTAAATATAGAAACATTGATCACAGAGAAATTACCCAAGATTTCACAATGTGCTTGGTTGCAATAGGCAGTTCGGACGTTTCGTAACGTTTATAGTGATTATCTCGTTTACGGTGCACCCACCGCGGACTTCACTGTTCATTATAGTTTGATATCTGAATATTCCGTTTTGATAACGTTAGGCTACTGCTCTGC